>BOPN01002313.1:69302-71802 GCA_017312705.2 Penaeus japonicus | reverse complement strand
TTTTGATGACGTAAGGCCACACCCGTGTGCCACGGCTAAATGCCCAATGACAGGGGTGACACACCAGTGTGATGTTCCCGATGCAATATTGCATAGGCCAAGTGTAGGGGTTTCCACTTTATCGCCAGTCTGGCCGGGATAGGGTTAAGGATGTACAATAATTTGAGGTGCATTCATTTTCTTTCCATATAATCTGAAAAGGTTTGGTGGCATCTGAATGACATTTTTACTGTGCATTATTTGTGATCAACAGTCTAGCTAAAAGCAGAGCATCTAAGTAGAGCTCTTTTAAGACCCTCTACTGAAAATTGTATCCCATGCCAGGAAGTCCACCACACCAAGCAGTGATAAACTTCAGTACATCCTGGCACTCAGGTGAGCTAGACATTTTTGTAGCCATAATGAGCTTATTCCAGTCTTCCTTGTTGGCTGCCTGACCACGTTTCAGGTCCAAACGGTTCCTTATTACTGGGTAGCCTGAAATGACACATGCTGGGAACCTAGCATTGTCAGCACCTATCAGTGATGCTTCATAAACTCCCCTCTCGTCCGTTGGTAAGATCTGTTGAAATTTACAAGAATATCATTTGTATATATGTATATTTATATAAAAATATAAAGTAACTATAAATCATTTTAATTATCTAGGATTTAATAACAACAGAAATTGGTTTTAATTCTTCACTGTGAGTTATGGCATGAAATTGAGATTATCTGTCATAATGAGAATTAATATTCAACCTAAACAAAAGACTTTCTGGGTTTAGTTCAGAGAAACATGACAGAATATGTTTGAAGACATTAGTGTTTATACCTGTTCCACTCTTTGATCCATGGACACTGCCAACACCCATTCTTTGGCCTCTTCTCTCAGAGATTCAGGTATTGTTAGGGATTCTGGCAAGGGTATCTCGTAGGGAATATCAGTGTCTAGGAAGTCTGTGTGATCTAGAGAGTCCAACGAGCCCTCTTCAATAGCTTCACACAAGTCCAGGAATCGATTTAAAAACACAAATGCCATATTTTCCCATCCAACATTCTGTGGAGGGTAAGTAGATTAGTAAGGTATATATGTGCGTACATGTGTTCAAATGCACGCACACATACACACACACAAAACATTAAAGATTATATAAATATACATATATATACATACATATACTTACCTCTTTTGTAACTAGACTTACTTTGCAAGACATTCCAGCTTCATAGAATGCTTTATCAGCTGGTACAACATCTGTGTACCTCACTAAGGAAACTGCTACTTTGGCAACCAGTTTCTCCAACTGTGGGGTTGCCATGTATGCTGATCGTGCAGCCATATAATGAGCTAGTATCAAGAGCTGCTCAAACTCTGCCTGTAGAAAATATGCTAATTAACTTTTTACACTGTGACAAAAGTCTTACAGCCAGATGAATGTATAAACTTTAAGTACTCACATAAAGGCAAATTAAATTTCAATTCTAACATGGAATTCCCTGAATTTAGTCAATATGCTTATACTTACTTGCACTCCATCTGTATCTTCATGCTGTCTTAAATTATCTACCAGAGAGAGCAACATATCCCTTAAGTCTGCCCAGTTGCGATAGGCTTGGGAAGAACACAGGTCATGCAGGCTCATCATGTCAAGGGCAAGGCGACGATAAATATTGAAGTTCTGCGAAATGGAGCTGCACCGTACCGTTTGTACAATGCCAATGCCCCAAGAGGCTGACCATTCTGAGAAAACATAAAATACATTTATATTGAATATGTTTTCACAAAAATGACACATTAACCCATTCCCGACGGGGGATTTCTAGCCTAGAATGTCCAAATGCCGGGGCGTTCGAATTATTAGGCCTAAATTAATTGAATAGCTGGCACACAGCCGGCAACTGGGCTTTTGAATGCGCGGTACACATGCTGTACCACCCGTCCTGTGTGGGTTAACAAAGTAAGTAGTTACAAACTAAAAGCAACTATTTCAAAATAAATCTCCAAAGTCAAAGTATCATACAAATTCAGACATATTTTAGATGTTTTATGTTACTCCTTAAATGCAGGCCATTTCCTCTACTATTGAGGCATGGCTGTGGAACATGTGATCAACAAATGCCATAGCTTGTTTTGTCATTTTGCTGGTATGCTTAAAAACAGGGCAAACTAAAGTCACTCAATCTGCAACTGGCAGGATGGAGAACCTAATATCGAGCTGAGAAAGGGTGATGGTTAGAGAGCAGACAGGTTTGTGGGCAGTGGATAGTGTGAATTAAACCCAGCATCTGTCAACCAGATGTCTGCAGCTGTTCTCTGACACTGAGGAATTAATATACAAGAAAATTAAGAATAAGCAAATTGCACTTTATATTCTGCTCTTACCTTAATCATACTGGTAGCATACTTAGCCAAGTATTTGTGCAAAAGTTCTGCACTGTGAGATGATGCTGTTTCTAAGGCTTCTTGGTCCATTGGCCACTCTCCACATACATGTCGATTGCACCTGTCAAATCAACA
>BOPN01002313.1:46802-59302 GCA_017312705.2 Penaeus japonicus | reverse complement strand
CTCTCTCTCTCTCTCTCTCTCTCTCTCTCTCTCTCTCTCTCTCTCTCTCTCTCTCTCTCTCTCTCTCTCTCTCTCTCTCTCTCTCTCTCTCTCTCTCTCTCTCTCCCCCCCCCCCCCCCTCTCTCCTCTCCCTCTCTCTCTCTCTCTCTCTCTCTCTCTCTCTCTCTCTCTCTCTCTCTCTCTCTCTCTCTCTCTCTCTCTCTCTCTCTCTCTCTCTCTCTCTCTCTCTCTCTCTCTCTCCCCCTCCGATTGCCAAACACAACACATTATATTATTTTTCATGTATGTGTTTGCCACTTTGGGTGAGAAAAATTGACATACCCGGTAATTGGTTATTTATTATATTGTTCCATGGAATCTTAGCTTTATTATATTTTCTCATGATAATAAATAATATGAAAAATACAAGTATGAGTTTTACATCCTTATCTTGTATTTAAAATCAGAAAAGGTATAGCATATTGTCTTGTATTTTTGCTTTACATTTGATACTCCGTGAAATTGAATAAAAAATTAAATAATTCCAGCTTTTGTGATGTTTGTTTAGCTCCTCCTATTTTCTACTCTGGTCAAAATGTGTAGGAGTGATATGTCTTTGTGCTACTGATCTGTATTTACCTAGATTTATATATTTCTCTTTTTTCTTAGATTAAATGCTCAAATAATGTGATAGATCAAATAAATTACTGAAGTATCAAAAAATAAATAATAGGCTACCTTATAACTGTTCTGAGTTAATGAAAAAGACAAAAATAAAAATAGAAGTCTGAAACACAACCAGATTTTGCATGCATACCATGAAAACTTTACTTCTATTTTCTGTACTAATTCCTGAATTTGCCAGCCTTCCTTTACTTATAATTTTATGCATTGTGTGTATATTTCATAATATAATTATGTTGCAGAGCTGTTTGTGGTATTTCAGTTAAATCAGTTCTTAGCCCTATCCAACATTGCAACAAAAATATTTTTTGATTTTAGGGGGGCTGCTGCCTATACCAGGCATATTGCTGATATACAATTTACATAGTTAATGGAAAAAATAACAGAAAAAGAAAAGTAAAACAGAAACATCAGTTGCATAAACATCTACTGAGATTACTAATTAGTAGAAAGGGGCAGGGCTGAGTGGTTCAGTTGCCAATCAAGAGTTTCATTGAGACAATATGGTTCTACCTGTTATTATATACCTTAGCTCCAACTCTTCCCTTCTTTCCTTCCTCCCTCATTCATCTGCCCCTCCTTTTCCTAACCTCCCTCCCTTGATGGTATGTAAGTCATCCTGTGCTAAAAGGTAAAAGAAAGTCTACATAATCATGGAAGAACTTTAATGGACACATTCTTTGACGAAGCCAATAATGACATGCTCTCCTCAGCATGTGATTCAACTATTGTCTCCACAATAATTTTTTCTTTGACAAAACCCTCTAGATTTTTCACAAACTTCAGGATGCTCATAGGTGTTAGCTCACTTTTCAGCAGGGTTAGTTGTTGACATCCATTCCTGGAAAATCAAAATTAATAAATCAATAATTAAGGTAAATTAATTTCATCTTGTTCCAAAGATTAACCCTCTCTGGACGGGTGGTACACTTCTGTACCGCTCATTCAAAAGCCCAGTGGCCGGGCGGCACAGTATTATGCCAGCCATTTAATTGATTTAGGCCTAAGCGCTCGAAAGCCCCGGCATTGTGACATTTAAGGCTAGAATGCCCCCGTCGTGAGTGGGTTAACCTGATTTACATGATAGATATGTCAAAAGCATAGTCCAGATTATAACTTCTTTTGTGGCCCTTTGACCCTATTGCATTAATCAGCCACTTGTAAATGTTGTTGCAAGTAACATCTAATCTCTGCATCTATCAACTGGCTCAACTGTTTCTCTTCTATCTCTACTATATTTCTGCAGCTAAATCTTTGTCTCCCCCCTTTGATTTCCTCCCATCAACCTATCTTCATAATGCAATTTTCACCAGGTGGTCTTTCTCCATACTGACCAAGGGACCAAACCACCTTGAGCATTTTTCTTTCACCCTTTACACAACCTAAGTTCTCTTCTTACCACTCCTCCTCTCTCTAACAGACACTCACATCCTTTTGAGATGTAAACATTTGTCTCAATAAACTTGCTAACCCATTGCGGATGGGTGTCATGACATACGTGACGCAAAAGCTTTGGCCTGACGACAGGCATCATGACGTAAATGACATTTGGTGATTTTGGATCACTGTGCTCTTTTATTGTGCTATGAGTAAGGAATGAGTGATGATGGCAATTGCAGACATAATTACTATAATTACCATAATATTAAGCAAACCTAACATCCAAAACCTAGATGGCACCACTTTCTTTTTTAGCACCAGCAGGATAAAAAGCCTTGAATGGCACCCATCCACAGTCTCTAGCAAGCACTATCTTTAGAGAGCGATGGCACGTTGACAACCTCTTGCTCTTAAGTACCGCTGATGAAGGATGTGCAGGTAGAACAAGAAGAGAAAGGTCACTCAATCCATACCCAAGTGTCTTAAATATGCTCCTGTACCAATATGGATGCCTTTCACTATGGCACTCACAGTCACAAGCACAGGTTTCCTTCCTCTTCCCTACCTCTTCATGTTATCTTTATTGTAGGTGGTTATGTTTCATATTCATTCATTACAGCACAAAAATACACACACACACACAAAAAAAAAGTTGCTTTTTGTCCTCCCATAAAACAGCAATACTTCTATCACACTGAGTATAAAGAAAATAATGAGCTGACATGGATCATATACTATAATTTTAGTCAACTGCAGCATTGATAGAGCCTGTCATATGGCATATATAAGTCTCTAAACACAAAAAAACAAAAATGGCCCATTTTATAATGAGTGACTGAAAGAGAGTGGGAAGATTCAAAATTATGTTGCTTCAAGCTGCCTCACTCTGAAAGAAAACCCCTCCTGAAGACTGGCCAAGCGAATCTATCCCCCATCCGCAATGGGTTAAAGTCAAAGTCACATCAGCAACCACATCATATCAATTATTTGCTTCTCACCATTCCTTCTAAAAACCCAGGTGCCAGGTCTCTGCACCATACAACAGTATAAATCTGTAGATTTTCATTCTCAAATTTAATGGTATCTTTCTATCAGATACTACACTGTTGACCTCTCCCCATCTCACTCCTATCCAGCTCCTCCTGGTTTCATCTGATCTGTTCTGGCCATCATAGCCACAAGCTATTTGAAACTCCTACCTAGTTCTGCTGTCTTTGATATATATCTTCCAGCATGATCTGATTTCTCCCTCTCTTACTACTGTATCAACTGTCAAAGATCATTCTAGACACTTGCCCCTTTGCCATCCCTTCTGCAACACTCATTCTTAATGTGCCATTACCACCAGATCATCATCACCACAAAAAAAGACCCCTGGTGTAATCCCACTTTTATGCTGAAGACATCTGCATCCGTGTAAGCTTCATCTTAACCCATTCCCGACGGGGGAATTCTAGCCTTGAATGTCCAAATGCCGGGGCGTTCGAATTATTAGGCCTAAATCAATTGAATGGCTGGCACAATACTGTGCCGCCCGGCAACTGGGCTTTTGAATGCGCGGTACACATGCTGTACCACCCGTCCTGTGTGGGTTAACCCTTTAGCATCAATGGTACACAGGGATGGTAGACACCTGTAGAATATAAAAATAGGGACAAAACTTGAGAATTCTCCTTTGTGTGGAAGTGGATTAAGAGTTACCTGTGTCAGATAAACAGTTGAATAGATCAATATTTTTTGTTTGAAAAGGTTGACATTATTATCATTATCATTATTATTAATATTATTGTTACTATTATTATTATTATTATTATTATTATTATTATTATTATTATTATTATTATCATTATTATTATTATTATTATATATATATATATATATATATATATATATATATATATATATATATATATATTCTTTTTTTTTTCTTTTTTTTTTTCTTTCTTTCTTTTACACTGGTAGCATAGATGGGTAAGGACAAGGTGTCTCAACCTCTCACCAATTATAGCAGGGAAACCCAATTTACATAATTAATTAATAAATGAATAAATAAATAAATAATAAAGATTGGCCCACAACCACAAATATGGGTATGCATGGTATATAATGGTCTCAACCTTTATATCTTGAAAATATTATTAAATACCACATGTTACTTTTATTATAAATTAATTCAACTTACCACCATGCATATCATTTCTATTTTACTACTTAGAAAATATCCTCCCAATCAGTAATACATTCTGTCCCCTATGTAAAATATCTAAATAAGTATTTAAGGATATGTTCTGAAATAAATGTGTACTAAAAAAGGGAAAAAATAAATTGAAGTAATGGATAGTGAATTAGTATGAGTCTGAGAAAACCCTGTCTGTCCAAAGAATATGGATGGCATTTGCTAATCAACTGAACACTAAGAGTTGGGGAACTGCCATTGATTCTTGTGTAAGGCCTTAAATTTTTACACTTATTCATTATTGACATGGGGGAATAGAACTTTGGGTCAACCATTGTTGATCAATAAAGCTAAGGGTTAATTACAAAAACACCAACTCCCTTGTAAACTGGGTTGTATGATTTAAATCAAGATTTTTCTTCATATCACTGTTTAAATCTAGAGTCTCAGCAATAGGGGCATCCATGCCATGAAATCCACCAAAATGAGTCAAAATATTCAAAATAATCACTTTATTAACCCATTAACAACGGATGACATGTTTTTTCGTCATACATGACGTAGCTCTTGCCTGACAATGGGCGTCATGACGTTCGGGGATTTTGGATCACCATGTTATTTTATTGTGCTATGAGTAATGAATGAGTGATGCTGACAATTGCAGTCATAATTATTATAACTGTTGTAATATTAAGCAAAATGGGTTTCAACTCACTTCCAAAACTTAGATGGCACCACTTTCTTCTAGCACCAGCAGGAGAGAGAGCCTTGAATGGCACCCATCTACGGTCTCTAGCAAGCACCATCTCTGTAGAGCGATGGCACATAGCAGGTTGCCGACCTCTTGCTCTAAAGTACAGCAGATGAAAGATGTGCAGACAGAACGAGTGGAGGAAGGTGACTCACACCATGCCCAATGCCTACAATGTGCCCCAGTGCCAGTGCCTTTTATTGTGGCACTCACTGTCAAAAGCACAAGTTTCCTTCCTCTTCCCTACCTCTTCATTTTGGATGGTTATAAGTTTCGTGTTCGTTCGTGACAGCACAGAAATACAAAAAAAATAAAGTTGCTTTTTGTCCCCCCTAAAATAGTAATACTTCTATCACATTGAGTATAAAGAAAAACAAATGAGTTGATATGGATCCTGAACTACAATTTTAGTCAACTGCAGAATTGATGTAGCCTGTGATAAGACAGATAAAAATTTCTAAAAACAGTAAAACACACAAAAAAAAAGAACACAAAATGTCTCTAGCTCTACCATGAGTGACTAAAAGGGAGTGGGAAAAGTCAAGGTATGTTGCAGAAGCTGCCTCGATCAGAAATAAAACTCATTCTGGAGCCCGTGTAAGCAAATCTATCCTCCGTCGGCAACGGATTAAACAAAAACACAATGCAAAGTGCACACACAGACTCACTTTCAAAAATCTTTCACTTACTTTGTTCAGCTTCACCTTTTAAATTTCTTGATCTAGTTTTTCAATTTCATGTGCTCACTGCTTTTCTATATTTTGCTTTTCCTTTTTTTCAATGCCTTTTCTCTTTCTTTAGCTTGTTCATCACAATGATATTGTGTTTCTTCTTTCAAATCTTTCTCTTTCATTGATGCAAAATCTTTCAACTCCTCTCCTTCTAATCCTATCTCCTTGCCTAATTTAATGAAATCTGCTAGTGTCACCACGGTAAAAAAGAATTCTGAGTATTACTTCAACATAATATCCTTAATACAAGCCATCAATAACAATACAGTACTCTCATGACATTTATTAATTAACCCACACAGGACGGGTGGTACAGCATGTGTACCGCGCATTCAAAAGCCCAGTGGCCGGGCGGCACAGTATTGTGCCAGCCATTCAATTGATTTAGGACTAATCATTCGAACGCCCCGGCATTTGGACATTCAAGGCTAGAATTCCCCCGTCGGGGATGGGTTAATTTAGGGTTAGCCGGCACAGTTAAGACACCATTGTCCCATGAGTAGGTTATTAATGAGAATGAGAAGCTTATTTACACAAATTATTATCCATTGATCTTAACTATTATACACAAAAAACACACACGAAAAATATGTTACTGATGGCACTTAAATATTTTGAATAGTTCACTATAAGATAGTTTCCACTGTCCAGACACAAACATATGAATAGTACTGTTCCTTTCTTTGTTAGCTCATAACAATTTTCAATGTTTGTTTTTCTAGTCACTACCATTTTTCAGTTCACGACCACATTAGTATTAATATATTCAGAGATTCGGTAGCTAAGGTATATTGCTCCCTGGATCTGCCACAGTAATACGCCAGTAGTATCTCAGCCTTCATCCAATAGTCCAAAATATAAGAAAACCACAAATCTAATAATACATCATCTATTGTGGTTAGTGTCATCTCTGCTGTCTATACGTTAGGCTACTACCAAGACGTTTAAATCCACTATGGTGTACACTAGCACAGGCAGGAAATATTGTTAAATTGATAGCAGCAAGTAAGAGTGATAGTGGCCAGTTTCCAGAAGCTTCTTGACAGGTTCAAACTTCTAATCAGGCAGATTATGATCATTACTCATAGTACAATAAAATAACACAGATCCAAATTCCCTGAACCTCATGTACATCATGACACCCGTTGTCAGGCCAAAGCTCCTGCGTCATGTGTGTCAGTGGGTTAATATATTTCTTTCTTTTCTTTAATAAAAATATAAAAACTTCCAACCCTGATTCCCCACCCAAGGACTTCTCTCACCAACTTACAATAAAAATCCCATCCACTATTTTCCTGCTCTTCATAATCTCAAATCAAGTATGCCATATCTGAACATTTCCTCTCAACCTTTCATCAAGAATTCTTTCCCTCACTTTCAGCAAAGTGAGATCCCTATAAGTCCCAAACACAGTGGAAATCCTACTTCTAATCCAATCATCCAGCATCTTTTCATCCCTTACTGCTCTTGGCAATTGCTCCACCTTCAACATATTGCCTTTGCCTCTCATGCCATCTATCTACTACATCGCCAACTGCAATGGTGTGGGGTTTCCCCATTTGTCATAATTTTCATGGCTCTCTCCACTTCATCCCTGCTGACCATACAAACTGACCTTTCCATATGAGTTATATCTTCCAACTCCAATCACTTTCTGCATTCTGCAATTGCTCAAACATTAAAAAAGTCTTACCATGATTAAATCACCTTCATATTTGAAAGAATAAAGCATGTTATAGTAATGAATAAGAAGTATAGATCACAACAATTTCTTGAGTTCAACTATGGATGATTTTCCAATAAAAAAAAAAAAAAAAAGGATATGTAAAATATAAATGACTGAAAAATAAAGCTCAAATACTTAATATCTCCAGAAGTATTCTTATACATAATATGTATTAAAACAGCATACACAAACTTCTGCACAATTCATGTCCAAGACCCCAGCTTAACCCAATACCGCCGGCCGCCAGCCACAGACGGCGATTATGTAATATGCATAGCGCCAGGTGCCGGCATGCGCTATCAATCATATAATTGATTTAGGCCTATGCGTTCGAGAGCCCCAGCATTGAAGCCATGCAAAGATGAAACAGTGCCAGCGGGAATGGGTTAAATGCTCAATATATTCTAAGGCAGTGTTCTTCAAACTTTTTCCATTGTGGCCCAATCAGGTTTTGTGTATTACACTCATATCATTATTGTTTTGTTTTTTTCTCTTGATACATAAATTACTTTTCAGTTTATAAATTCTTTCTTTTCCATCATTTTTGTGAAATGCAGTAACCCACTGACCACTAGCTCATAACTCACTACATGCTATGTTCACACCAGTTTGTGATGAGTTGTGGAACAAACACAAACACTATGCATTTACATCTTTATGTTACATGCAGATCCCAAGCCATGTTGGTATTGAAGGGAATGACGTAGCTGACAGGTTAGCGGAGGAAGGCAGGAAGAAACCCTTGAGTGATCTTGTGGTGCATCCTAGCCGGGAACTGCTAAGGCGTAAAACGATGGTTGCAGGGCAGGTCGGTGCCCTGCAGAGACATAGAGAGGAAGCGAGAACCTCCCTCTCGGCCAGCTGGTACTCCACAGGCTATGAGTCGCTGATAATCTCTCCTAGAATATCAAGGTATGCTGAAGTCAATCTGCACAGACTGAGAATAGGCAACCCTTGTGCATGGCAAATCATCCCCACTATTGGGCAAGATGAGCGACGCTGTGAGCATTGTGGTGCGCCGGACGCCAAATTAGAGCACTACCTGGTGGAACGTAAGCAAACTCGCTTCCTAAGGCAGGGCCCAGAGACGACAGCCGCCGGGCTGGTTAGACGGCTATGCCTGGAGCGCCTACAGGCAATCCGACCACCACGGTAAGAGTTCAGTTATGATGATCAGATGAGTCAGCACTTATAGCCAATAGAGACCGGGCTACCCCATGCACACAACCCGGGTGAAGCGACGTCTTCGCAAAATCTCTCTGAACTGAGCTGAATTGAATTCAGCAATGATGATCAGATAAGATAAGAAAAGATGAGTCAGCACTCATAGCTGGCAGAGGCCGGGCTGCCTTGTGCATACAGCCCGGGCGAAGCAACGTCTTCGCAAATCTGTCTGAACTGAACTGAACTTGCTGCAAAGGCAGAGTTGGTCAAAGACGCGGATGGCACCGTGCCAGACATGTAAACCAGCCATCCTCCTGCACAAACATATTTTTAATACAGCGACAAATGGGTTAACCCACACAGGACGGGTGGTACAGCATGTGTACCGCGCATTCAAAAGCCCAGTTGCCGGGCGGCACAGTATTGTGCCAGCCATTCAATTGATTTAGGCCTAATAATTCGAACGCCCCGGCATTTGGACATTCAAGGCTAGAATTCCCCCGTCGGGGATGGGTTAATATTTGAATAAATGTTGAAAAATTTATTATTCATGATTACTGGTTAATCTGCTATTCCAAGAAGCACAGGTACATTATTATGAATACCTGACAGATACTTGTGAGTTATGAAGTATTATGGCACGGCACAATATCATGAATGGCAACAGATACAGAAAAAGAGAGAAAAAAAAAACAATGTATTTGATCATTTATAATAGAAATCTGTGTAATGTATGTCAAGGACCTGTTGTTATATATATATAATTATGTTTTGCTACAAAGATGGGTCAAATATATGGGTTACATATTATAGGAAAAAAAAAATGAAGTTGCAGTAACTTACACAGAATTATTCTATAAGTAACAAGTGATCATACTTGCATTTAGGGTGAAATTCAAAACTAATATAGAAAAAGATTAAAACTTACTCTCCACAAAAGTGTTTAATGATATCTGCCCACCATTCTTGCTGAACGTCTTGAATGCCTTTCACACAAAGCTCCAAATTCTTTAATTTCTTTAACTGAGGACATTCCCTGGGAGAGACATCATCTAAAAGGACAAGAACAATGCAAATGTCCTTGATAGATTTATAAATGCTGTTCAGACTGTTGCTCAAGGACTTCATGGCAGAAAGGGTTGACAATTGAACTCTAAGAGATCTTAACTTGATGCAGTAGCTAAGGACCTCTTTCCCTCTGACAGAAGTTCCAAGGCTGCCTGTAAAGCTGGTAAGTTGACCCCAAGGGTATAAAGTCCTAAGGAATTCGTCTGATGGCTTGTCGTGACGTTCTTCATAGTGATGCCAGAAATGAAGCTCAACTAATGTTGGAGGTGCATTATCATAACGACCCTCTAACTTTTTCTTAAGTCCCTTCATTAAATCTAAAAAGTATTTAATTCTGTATGGTTCTATATCAGAAGATATTTCAATTTTAAGACATTTCAGAATCACTGGTATATAACTTAAAAGTCTAAGACCTGAAACTACTTGTTCTGCATTCAGAACCCACTCATCTGCTGGTAGTATCTCCTGAGCCATTTTTTTTCCTAACATCTCATTGTATTTTGATTCAATAAATATATTCCACCAGTAATTATAGTTGTCCTTGGGCACATCTGCAGAATCAAACAGGTTTAAGAGGGGCTGCATATTAGAGTGTAGTAACTCAGATTCATGCTGGTTGTAAAGTGCAAGGTGACCTACAAGATATCCCAAGAAGCTTTGGTAATGACACAGGCTTTCTATTTCCTCATGGATATCTTCAATGCTTCTTTCTTTGCTCCTGACTTTTTCAGCTAAAAATCCTGCTGCAAGGTATTCCACTTGATTCTTATGCAAGAAATTAAATCCATATTTTTCAGTATTTCGATCATCATCCATTTGGCACATGAGGAAAGCAGCCATAAACTCCTGAACATTAATATTCTTCTCTTTACATAAACATTTAATCATATCACAGGATTTCCTGTCAAGCGTGCTTTCCTCCTGTAGGAGCATATCCCAAGCCTTTTTCCCAAGAACCAGTAACAACATGTCAAGTGTTTCTTGAAGATCACAACTACTGTTACTTGAATGCTTCAGACGTTTAACCAGTTCATTCTGCCAATGTTTAAAAAATTCCATATAAAGCAATGTGGCTGATGTGACTCTGCCAAATACTTTTTGATCTGCTTTCCACAGATAGATGAGCATGGCAAGGTTAACAGGCCACCTTAGGTGTTCCTGAAAGATTTGACTCTGCTCAAATTTCAGGAGTTTTGAGGTAAATGCACCAGTAAGCTTCCTGGCACTATTTTCATTAACCTCTAATAATCGGAATACCTTTTCAGTGTAGAGCTTCTGTTGTTTATGATCAAATCCATTTACTTCTATGAATTGGCAATTAACTTGATATCTGTTTGTCATGAACACAATATCTTCTTTATAATCTGGTCTTGTTGTTATGATGATACACTGGTCATTAAATTTGCAAATAATATCTTCTATTACTTGCCTAGCTGCATTATCACACTCATCAAATCCATCAATAAGAAATAAGAGATTAAAATATTGTAATGTCTTTATGATATTGCTAGCGTCAAAGTCTTCCCATGTTTCTTCAAGTACTTTCCATGTTTCCTTAAACATTTTGTGTGTTTGTAAGTACTCAACTAGACTCTTTTTTGTGACACTTTTTATTTCAATAAAAAACACTAAATGAAAATCACTGATTGTATCAATTTCCTTTCCCTTCTTGCACCAAACATGAATTAAGTAATGTAAGAGAGAGGTCTTCCCAGAACCAGGCAGCCCCATGAGTACAAGTGCAGTGGGTATATACTCTGTCTCATTACTTTTCCCTGTAACTGTTAAAAGGTCTTTTACATCTATTGCTACACATTCTTCCAGTTTCAACTGTACAGGAGTGAAGAGATTTTCAATACTAAATTTTTGTTCTTTTCCATCTTTGAATTTTTTGTAATCTTCTTCATCTATCCAAACACAAGGATTAAGTAACTGTAAATTTTCATAATATGACATTTGTTCTCTTTTACCATCAAGAATCATTGTTGACATTTTATATTTTCTACTTTCTTCAACAATTTCTGTGTATGTAATCATATCATCTTGTCTTACTTGGGAATTCAGAACTTCTGTTAGATTATCACTTATGTCACTAATACTTTTGGAAAAGTCTCGTTTCAAAACTTTCCCAACTCCTTCATAAATATCTTTATATATTTGCTGCAGATCATTTACACGATCTTCCAACTTCACAGGAATATTATCTATATAGCAATGACACACCACATTCCTCATCAATTTTAAATTCTCCATCTGCTTTTGGCAATTTTCATCCAGCTGACTATGGACATCACTCAGCACTGTAGTTATGATCTTGTAAGTGAAAGTAAGATCAAAATCATCTTCCCGTAAGTTTTTGTCCATCTGCGGCAAATCCATCTTACTGATTTTTTGCTTTATAAAGGTTGTCGTCCACTTTAGCCTCTTTGTGCAGTAATCCCTCACAGTCACGCATCCTTCTTCCAAGTTCTCCTTCTCACAAATGGCTCTTAGGACCTCAATCATCACCTTCTGGCCTATTTGATTTATGCATTTGTTCAGTTTACTGAAATCCAGATCCTTTCTATTAAAGGTTTTTGGCATTCGTTCAGGGGGCAGGCCAGGAAGGACCAGAGCACAGAGGAGGAAGCCAATATGAGGTAGGGCACCCTCATAGTGCCAGTCCCAGTCACACATCTTGTGTCTTCTGACCAAGGTTCTGAAAATTATTTTCCAATTGTTAAAGTATGAAGTCAGGTATAGGCATGAGCATAAAATAAGAATACATATACAAACATATATACATATATATATATATATATATATTTTATATATATATATATATATATATATATTTTATAT
>BOPN01002313.1:12500-22500 GCA_017312705.2 Penaeus japonicus | reverse complement strand
CCAAGGAATCTTTGTTAAATTGCCTTTCCACGGGGCGCCACAGATCTGCTTGGGTCAAGAAAACATGCTCAGAGCTTCGAAACCATGATATGATAGAGTTCTGCAAAGGCATCCCTCAAAAACATTCTGTTCCGCCATGGGAGATAAAGCACTTCGACATCATCAAAGCAAGTGTCCCTCCAAAAAAACAAATTGAAAACAACGCTCACCTGAAAGCTAAATTAAGAAAGGACATTCTGAAGCAAATTCACGAGATTAAGCAAGAGTATGAGATAAAACAGCTTATCTTCACTGATGGGTCGGTAATTCCAGACACAGGTTCAGCCGCATGCGCTGCAATCGTATGCGATGCCACTGGAAGGATTAGCGATGTTGGTTTCAGACTCAACAACTGGGCGTCCATCCTGCAGGCAGAACTGTTTGCTTTACTTGTTGCTCTTAAGATAGCCGATCGCACGGGGGATAGTACTCTCATCATTACAGACTCCCTCTCCTCACTTCATGCTCTAAACTCATACAGAAATGATAACACAGGACTCGTGTCAACAGCGAGGCATAGGTTGAACAGATTGTTTCTGAAGGATGTAACCACTAAAATATTGTGGGTACCATCACACATAAATCTAGAGTTACACGATATGGCTGATGCTCTATCTAGATCATACAGTCATATGGATACTATTGAGTATGACATTGGTGTAACAACTGAGCATGTACATAAGATGTAAAGAAAAAGCTCTCCACTCAGGCTGAAACTGAGAGAAATGCTGAGCAAGACACAAGCAGATCAATCATTCACCATAATGCAATGTCCAAGACAAAGCATATCTACGGCAGTACAAACAGAGTTACAGGAACAAAAACTGATGTAGTGACCGCAAGGTTACGGCTTGGCTACAAATATTACTGGGAGTATAGTGTTTCAAACAATGCTGGGGGGACTGAATGCAAGTTGTGCAGTCAGCCCTATTCACACACACCCTTGACCTATGTAATGATATGTCCTCTAATTGAAGAATTTCGTGAAAGGATTGAACGTAAAACTGTACAGTA
Organism: Penaeus japonicus; assembly: GCA_017312705.2. Classification (NCBI taxonomy): domain Eukaryota; kingdom Metazoa; phylum Arthropoda; class Malacostraca; order Decapoda; family Penaeidae; genus Penaeus; species Penaeus japonicus. Next base: position 21,447 of record BOPN01002313.1, on the reverse strand, counting down.
TTGCAACATCGTTTATAGAGGACGGCATTTTATCAGATATATTACGTAAACACAAGGACTTTGCCTGTAATAGATAAAATTGCAAGGCCTCTCTAGAGTGATATACATGCACTACTATGTCTTATGTATAGCTTTGCCCTAGCTTATTGATTGACAGGGTCACAGTAATATCTGTTTTACCAACAATGTATGTCTCAGAAACTAATATGAACTGTACAAATCATTTAGGCATAGTTCCTATGCCTATTCATGTGTATACAATGTATATAGTATGAATAAACATATCAAAATCAAAAATCTCTCTCTCTCTCTCTCTCTCTCTCTCTCTCTCTCTCTCTCTCTCTCTCTCTCTCTCTCTCTCTCTCTCTCTCTCTCTCTCTCTCTCTCTCTCTCTCTCTCTCTCTCTCTCTCTCTCTCTCTCTCTCTCTCTCTCTCTCTCTCTCTCTCTCTCTCTCTCTCTCTCTCTCTCCCCCAAACCGTGTGCATAAACAATATAAATATCCGTGAATGTTGAAAGTATGAATCATTCATGTTATCATTTCCTTAACAGCGGATAGTTAGTGTATTATGTATTTTCCCCCTCAGTTGACGACCAGGGGTGTCCAGCCATCCCTCTGGTGGACGAGAACATGATCATCGACCTCTTCGAGTGCCAAGAGAACTGCCGCGGGGAGTGCCACCAGGCAGGCGTGTCACCAGTCGTAGCCGAGGTTGGTGCGGGTCTTTGTCGGTCGTTGTGAACTTAGCAGAAGTAGGTCTTTTCCAGTTGGGGGGGGGGGGTCATGAAGAAAAATGTGATTGAATAGTTGAAAGAAGTAAGCAAATCCACTAAATATACTGGTAATTGAATGTTTGTCTGTGTTATTCGTGGTCATGGAAGACCAAAAACGCCATTTTCTTCTTTTTTTCTTCTCAATATCTGGAAGGGAATTTTATATGAAAGATAAGGTTGTAGATCTGATGTGGGAGGGGGGGGGCTAAGAGAGGCGTACTGGTCAAAAGGTTAATAACCACTGGTTTAGGTGATTCATTCTTTGTTTCATTGAAAGGACAGTTATGATTGGTCAGTTTGTTTCTTTGTGGTTTGATTAACTTTTAAATATAACGTACTAGATTGATGAGCCTGTTTATCCTACTCCTTGTTTATTTCTTTATGGTATTAGGCAAATGTAATTCTGAATACTTAGTTTGTGATGTGGTTAAATGAACGTTCCATTTATTAGAAATTGTGTATTTGTTTGTTGTGTGTGTGTGTGTGTGTGTGTGTGTGTGTGTGTGTGTGTGTGTGTGTGTGTGTGTGTGTGTGTGTGTGTGTGTGTGAGCACAAATGTTTACAGAAAAAAATATAGAAACCTTTCACCAAATCCCAATCGGAATAGAATCCTGCCCTAAACGAGGAATTCCACTCCAACCGAGTCCACTCAGAAGAAAAAATGTATGACTGAGAATGAGTAATATTAACAAAGCATACCTGCATAAAAATCACGCAGTTTCAAACATGGAATCGTTAATTACAAAGCCTTTCTCCCAAAATGATTCATATCCCTCCATATCCTCTGAGACCCCGTCTAAGCTAACCGCCTTCGCCAGTTCAAATGCGCCAGCGGTTACGAGGCCTACTGGGAGATCAACGACACCGTGACCTATTACTGGAGGCTGCGTGTGACCTGCAACAATGACAAACACACATGGTCGTCAGAAGGTGGCCAGCCGTCCACCGCGCTGGAGTTGCCATATTGCAGTAAGTATTTATATGAGGATTGCAATACTGGATTTTTGAATTTCCAGTATAAATCAAAGGTGAAATGTGTATTTTTTTGCTGTTAAAGTAACGAATGTCTATAGTACTATGTCTAAGCAAGAAAAATAATAATTAGAAGTGAATGACTGTAGTATGATATTAAATATAATGAGATATGTGAGCAGTGTGTTCTCAGTGGCTGATAAGCATTTTGATAATCGTATTATAAATGTCAAATATTTAATCACCTTTTCAAAAAACGAAAAAAAACTGTTGAATTGACATGCGATAAAAGCCGTCTTCTACTCGCATTTTGCATTATATAAAAATACATACATTCTGTATAATTGCCGTTTAGTGTTTGCATATCAAAAAAATAAAGCGAAAAAAATATCCACATAAAGAAAACGTGATTCAAGGGGAACTAATTCATTTTCTTTCTTTCCACTCAGTCTACAATGGAGCGCGGGTCACAACTTCCAGCCTTATGATGTTGGTTTTCACCTTATTGTTAACCTCCAGGTTCTAAGAACAATGTCTTATGGATAAACATAGCAGTTCTAAGTAATCATGTTATTATTAGTAGACTTATAACCATGATATTATGCTGTTTATTCCCCGGGATTAACTTTTAAAGAAAGGAAATCGTGTCACTCAATTCTTCCAAAATTCTGAAGTGGCTCAAACCTCGTGCCTGCCTGCCTGCCTGCTCTGTACAGGAAGAGATGGACACTTGGTGCAGAAGTCATCTCTTCTTCAATATGGCAGGAACTCTTTTTTTTTTCTTTAAGCAGACACCTGCGTTGTAATCTATGTAGTATCTGTTGTCTTATCAGAGCTCTGATATCTTATCAGGGTTTCGTATCTGACGCAATTCGCTTCAAGAGTCTTCGAATTTCGTCTGTGTAATATTAAATTGTCAAATGACATACTTCAGGATATTTTAAATTTATTTGAAATCATTATTTGTATATTACTTTATTCTTGTTTTAATTCTTTTAAGGCGGCAAAAGGCCTCTTGTTGTTTATGTGTGTCCTAAGGACAAAAATATATGGGAATCATCGTAAGTTCTTAGAGTAAGAGATGTAATACATCTTCATGAATCTGGTTTGCGATTCCGAGATTTTATATATTAGTAATTGTAATAGTAAAGTTAGAGTTTTATGCTCTCTCTCTCTCCCCCCCCCCCTCTCTCTCTCTCTCCAAATCTCTATTTCTCTCTCTCTCTTTCTTTCTCCCTCTCTCTCTCTCTCTCTATCAATCTCTCTTTCTCTCTCTCTCTTTCTCTCTCTCACTTTCTCTCTCTCACTTTCTCTCTCTCTCCCTCTCTTTTTTCTCTCTCTCTCTCTTTCTCTCTCTCTCTCTCTCTCTCTCTCTCTCTCTCTCTCTCTCTCTCTCTCTCTCTCTCTCTCTCTCTCTCTCTCTCATTAATGGAAATATGTCCGTTGCATTTTATGTACATATCAATTGTAAGAATACCGTTAATGTATGAGAATAAAAAGAGAAATCACATCAACATCGTTTAATAAATAGGAACCCAGGTTCATCATATCACGTACATGTATTGCTCCCTTACAAGATCCATCTTAACCCGCATTTTTACATTATGTTTCACCAATTTTTAATTTGTTACGTAACCGGTCGACGACTCGACTGACGAAACTATGTTCAATTCTTCTTGACTATTCTACGTTTTTGTTTATAATTGCAACTTTTTTTAGAGCAATATCAGTATACGACCCTTTGTTATTATTGCAAATTGTAGAAGCAAAACATTTAAGCTTCGTCTCTTTACGCCTATTTGTGGTTCACGGGAAAGCAAGACTGTGATTTACCTAGAGATTGCAAGTTCTTGTTTTGACTATCTGTTGAAAGAAAAGGGAAATGCCGACTACAAAGATGTATACAAAACAGGAGGAGATTATAACTTGAACGTTAATACCGTGATCCAAGTTATACATGCATCATATATATATATATATATATACTCGCATAACTTAGAACTAACATATACACTTGTAAAAAATGCTGTTGCCGAAACTATTCCAAAAAGAACGCCAAGTCCGTCGGGCGGACGGGTGCAGCTCGTGGCCGTGAGGAGAACTTCTATTCGTAGGACACATTGGCGTGGAATCCTCCCCCGTTGTCGTAGAAACTTACAACCTGAAAGATATATTATTTTCTTGATGTTTTCTCAAGTGTTTTGCTTTTCTACTCATTTGTACATAGTTCCTTGTTTCTATAAAGCGAAAGGATTGGTATTCATTACTCTTGATACATTCGCCAATTCACTAGTCAACGACCTCTAAAGTTCAATAACGCAGACTCAAACGTATATTTACTTGTACATTTACATCAACCTGGGAAGCACGGGACTATTACTTACCGAGCAGAAGTGTAACGACATACAACTAACCTGAACGCGACCGTCGGGGAGGTTCACGCGGTACTGGCCCCGGGTGCTGTTGCCGTCGCTGTCCTCCTGGTGGGTAAACATGTTACCGGAATCGGCGTCTTCCACTCCCCACTGGAAGTTGTACGGCATGCCCTTCATCGGCTGTGGCAGAAGGGAGGCGTGTGTTAATCTACTATTCTGAATGGTCATATACCTATCTATCTATATCTACATATACATCTATGTTCACACAAACAACCCTAGATTACATAGACATACTAGTATATACGTATAACATATACACAAATACATACTTCGTACGTACAGTGCACACATACACCCCTAGAGCATATACTATGTACGCGTCCTCAAGTTTACAATCCTGTAAGTGTAATGAAAATGAAGACCCACCTTAGCAACAGAGGCAACCGGGGCATTCGCACTTGCGGGCACTTCGTAAAGGCTACTGGGCTTAGAGGGAACTTCATACAAGTTAGTTGGAGCTGGAGCCGACTTGGGTGGGGCTTCGTACAGGCTGGTCGGAGCTGGGGCTGGCTCAGAGGGAGCTTCATATAAGCTAGTTGGGGCTGGGGCTGGCTCAGAAGGGGCTTCGTATAGGCTGGTTGGGGCAGGGGCTGGCTCAGAAGGGGCTTCATATAGGCTAGTTGGAGCAGGGGCTGGTTCAGATGGGGCTTCGTATAGGCTGGTTGGGGCAGGGGCTGGCTCAGATGGGGCTTCGTATAGGCTGGTTGGGGCAGGGGCTGGCTCAGATGGGGCTTCGTATAGGCTAGTAGGGGCAGGGGCTGGCTCAGATGGGGCTTCGTATAGGCCGGTTGGGGCAGGGGCTGGCTCAGAGGGTGTTTCATACAAGTTTGTTGGGGCTTCATACAGGTTGTTTGGTGCTGGAGCTGGTTCTACAGGAGCCTCATATAAGCCACTAGGGGCTGAGGCTGGTTCTTCGGGAGCTTCGTACAAGCCACTAGGGGCTGGAGCTGGTTCTTCAGGAGCTTCATATAAACCACTAGGTGCAGGGGCTGGTTCTTCGGGAGCTTCGTACAGAGCATTCGGCACTGGAGCTGGCTGGGCAGGGACCTCGTAGGAATCACTAAACGTTGGGAGAGGCTGAGAAGGAGCGTCATATAAACTCCTGGGTTCAGGGGCTTGGTACAAGTCGATTGGAGCTACCGGTGCTCCGGGGAATATCGTCTGCTGACTGTACTGAGGCTGTGGCGCCTCATAAATAGGCGTTGGCTCTACAGGAGTGGCGACTTCCTGAGGGACTTGGTAGATGACCACTGGCTTTACAGGGACGGGCGCCACATCGATGGGACTTTCATACACAGCGGAGGGCCTTTGTTCCTCGTCCGGGATTTCGTATAGGACTCCCGGTTCTGAGGGAGTAGGGACCACAATTCCTGGAGACTCATCTTCATCAGGGGCATCATAGAGACTATTGGGCTGAGGAGCCACTGGGGTTTCATAGAGCCCGGATGGTTCACTGGGGGGTTCGTAGTTGTATGAGGTTTGCGTCGCGAGCGCGGGGGGGAAGGAAGGCAGCTTGGCCCCGTTCGCCGCCGCTGCGATCAAGGCAACTTGAACAATCCGGAGAATCTGTGGGAATGCGAAAAGTTACTATGGTGCTCTATATGCCTTGTCGGCCGGTCGACTGAATACAGCTAACTGTGCTTGTATTAGCATTCTAGGGGATTTGAAGGAAATAATAACTGCCTTCAGAATACTTTGGATATTCATTTGTCCTGAATTTTTAGTGTATATATAATATATATATATATATATATATATATATATATATATATATATATACATACATATATATATATATATATATATATATATATATATGTATGTATATATATGTATATATATATATATATATATATATATATATATATATATATATATATATATATATATGCATATATATACATACATATATATATATATATATATATATATATATATATATATATATATATATATATATATATATGTATATATATACATATACATATACATATGTATATATATACATATATACATATATATATATATATATATATATATATATATATATATATATATATATATATATATATGTATGTATATATATATATATATATATATATATATATATGTGTGTGTGTGTGTGTGTGTGTGTGTGTGTGTGTGTGTGTGTGTGTGTGTGTGTGTGTGTGTGTATAGATAATTTAATAAATATATCAATCCATATATATATATATATATATATATATATATATATATATATATGTATGTATGTATACATATATATATATATATATATATATATATATATATATATATATATATATATAATATATATATATATGCTTAAATACACACACACACACACATAACCATGCACCTATAAGATGTACCTATATACAATATAGTAGAAAAAGCACAGACAGAAAATCAAGACATTTTAGAGTGCGGATGCAGATGACTACACCAAAGATACTGTAATTCAGGCACAAATCTTTCACGATATTAAGTTAGATGATAACATAATGATGAACATCACCATTCATTTTCACACACGTTACATTTTTTTTTCCTCTATTTTACACCACTTTACCACTTTTTCACTCGGAGTAATTGAGATAGGTGTAAAAGATACGTTAAGAAAAGAGTAATGATATAAAGCAAATCCAGTGCTTGGCGACACACACCTGCATCTTGGCGACTCCTGGCACAGACAACGCTCTGACTGGGGCACATCGGCCTATTTATACACACTGCACCAGGTCTTCTACGTCATCCCTGTTGTGACGTCACGGAGCAGTGGCGTCACGACTGCTCTGACCTTGCCGCCGTTTCCCGACCCCCCCCCCCCGACCCCCACCCCGTCCCACACTAGATGCCCGGAACGGAAGGGAAGTCGGACCTCCTGCGCGGCTCCGCTGGACGCCTTTCCCGGTGACGGCCTGTTGATGGGCGCGAATGTTCCCAGATAATGGAGGCCGCCAAGAGCAGTGTCTCTTTGGGAGTCTGCTAAGCCTTTGAGTAAATAAGGAGACATGTAAGCTTTCCTAAAGAGGCGGTGGGTTACACGCCGCTACAGGATGAAAAGCTTTCACCTTCACGCTACAGAGATACACTAGGTCATCTTCTTTGGCAGTGACGTGGCCTCGTCCCCAGGGACTCGCCCTCTTCCTCATCCTCCCCAATTACTCATCCTCGTCACCAACTTTTGTCCTCATCAGTGAGTCAATGATTCATTATCGCCGGTGATCATTTGACCATTGTCACCAATGACGCATTATCGTCACCACAATCGTCAGTGACCCATCACCATCGCCGTGACTCATTCTCGTCACCACTGATATATCCTCGTCGTCAGTGACTCATCATTACTCATCCTTGTTGCCAGTGACTCATCCTTTTGCTAGGGACTCGTTTTTGTTGCCAGTGATTCAGTCTCGTTGCCAGTGATTCAATCGTATTGCCAGTGACTCATCATTGTTGTCAGTGACAACATTCTTGCCAGTGACTAAACATTCTTGATAGAGACTCATCCTTCTTGCCAGTGATCACCCTCGTTGCCAGTGATTCATCCTTGTTGCCAGCGACTCTTCGTTGGAGACTCATCCTCGTCACCGGTGAATCATCCTCGTTGTGACTCATCTTCCTTGTCAGTGCCACCTGTGACTCACCTCCATCGCCGTAACTTGTTTTTGTTGCGATTTTGTTGCCCTAATCACTCGTCCCTTTCAGCAGTGGCGACTCGCAATCGTCGTCAATCTCCGAGTATGAGTCATCGTCTTCCTCACTGACCTTGCCAGTGACTCGTCTCCGAGCTCGTGCTTCAACCTCGTGACGGGCGATCGACCCTCGTCGCCAATGACTCGTCTTCGTCGCTGCCGCCCCTTCGGTTCCCGCAAACGGATCCGCTTCGACCCAAGATCAGTAACAGAGATCATTAAAGTTCAGAGTAACATCAAATAGGACACAGAATGAAAATGTGATAAAGAAAGAAATTACGGAAGAGAATGATAGATAATGATAGTGATGAAGTAAAAAGTGGACAAGATAAATGAATGATGATAGAAATGAAATATAATGCGATACAGAATTATAAGTAACGATTACGGCAAGAAGAAATACGACGCGTAATAACAGGGAATGATAGAGTAGAATGATGTGCATAACAAAATAGTGCAACGAAATGAAATACGGAGCAGAATTCTAAGAAATATATAAGGTGAAATAAAATACGGAAAGGCACAACAGAAGAATAAAATGAAATAGCAAACGGAATAGAGTAATGGAATATATCATAGTAGAATAAGATAGAATCCGATACATGGCAGTAAAATGATAATAAAAAAACATGGGGTATACTAATAGCAAAAACACATGATCATAAAATAAGGTGCGGGACAATCAACTGCATTCACTTTAATTCCTTCAGATATTAGTGTCGTTATCGACTCTGATTTCTTCATCCGCTTTCATATCTTCATCCACAGCCAGTCCTTCATCCGAACCTGTATTTCATCCGAAATACAGGTTCATCAGAGTCTCCAGGAGTCCTTCTTTTCAAGGACCCCTTTTCCCGGATAAGCTTGGGCGTGACCTTGAATCCTATGCAGTCCGGCGGACGGTAACACCCAGGGAGAGGCACTTGGCGGGTCGTCGTCTAAATCGGTTCGACACACGTACTCTCTCTCTCTCTCTCTCTCTCTCTCTATCTATCTATCTATCTATCTATCTATCTATCTATCTATCTATATATCTATATATATATATATCCATATATATATAGATA
>BOPN01002312.1:195459-210459 GCA_017312705.2 Penaeus japonicus | reverse complement strand
TTTTGGACTTTCCTGTGATGGCCGCGTGGGTCCGAGTTCATCCTCATCGCAGCTGACCTCTGACCTGCCTTCCCAAGGGAACGTTAGAACACCGTCGCAGCACTCCCTTCACCCCGCGATGCTCCGGGCTATGACTGTGATCTTAGGTGGGTATAATTGGATAAAGATGCAACCAAACGTAGCGAAAAAACTAACATTACAGCATGACGTAGCTTTAAATATGACGTAACACCATATAAAACGAAACGAAAAATAAGCGAGGTATTTTTTTTTTCTTCTTCTTTTTAATAATCTGAAAACGAGTAAAGGGAAAGATGATTCCACTGCACTACGTAAATCGGCAAAATATCGGCTCTGCGCATGCGGTGACCTCACCCGGGGAAATACAAAAAATATCGATAATAGGGAATAAGGTCATGTGATAATAAAAACATCAATAGGAAACAATTGATCTAACTGACAAATTTATCGACTAATCACAGACAATTGAACATAGAGAATGGGTCCTCGCTCGAATTTCAAAATCAGTATTGAGATAGCTACAATTTGTACAGGGTGTAGATACATACCGTGGGAATTTATAGTTATGAAAGATGGTAGAATGCAGTAACGCATTTTAATATAGAAATACAAATTTTACCTCCCTGGCAGGGAATTGAACTCGGGCCCTCTGAGTCAGGGAGGTAAATTTTGTATTTCTATATTAAAATGTGTTACTGCATTCTACCATTTTTCCTATATAGATATAACCTGATTTGTGAGTTGAATTCATTCCCGCCGAGTGCCCACAGGGATTGTCTGTAAAACCTCGCTATCACTGCTCTGCTAAGAGCATATAGGTAACTTCCATCATGGATGTAAGCCATCTGGTTAAACATTCCTTTTAGTGGCCCATTCTGGTGATATGGTTAGGAGCCGGGACTCTCACTCAGAGGGCCCGAGTTCAATTCCTTGTCAGGGAGGTAAAATTTGTATTTTTGTAAAGTTATCCTATGAAGATAACACTGCAACTCTGGAAATCCTACAGGACCACGCCGTACTGCCAACAGAAGCAGAGCGTAAACGCTGCAAGTTACCCTGTACTTTTCATCTAGAGTAAGCAAGGTGGTATTGTGGCCTTTGGATAAAACCACCGAAGACAAGAAGAGGAAATAGTGCAGCTTCACCGCAAGCGATTACAAGGGCACATTTCTTCAAGGAGTTCATTTATAACCGAGAGAGGTAGTTTGCTTCATTAACCACTGGCTGTATAAGCACTGGGACCATCACAGGATTCTCGAAAACCTTGTTTGGAAACAGAACACCAGTGTTGACTGGCGAAGCTTCTGTTTAAAACTGGTTGGCAAACCAGGAGCCGATTAGTGGGGTAGGTGTCACCTTGGAAATAGACAAATCCTGCTTTGTGAAAAGCAAATATTGGTGGAGGATGTCATATCACCAATATCTGGGTATTTGGAGGAATAGGGAGTGTGGAAAAGAAGAGCTTCTTCATTCCCCTTGTTCCTCCTCTCATTCCGAACGGGAACAAGGAGACGTTGGTTCCCCTAAACAAAAAGTATATTCATCTAGGCTCCATCATCTCTAATGACTGTTGGAGAGCGTACCTTAGCCTGGGCCAGAAACGATATACTCATTGGATGGTTAGTCACTCTCTGGAGTTTGTGGAACCCGGCGAACGAACCCGATTCGGATGAGTCAGACCCGGCCCCTTGCATGGCTCCAATTAATATAATATATGCGCACGTCCGTATTGATAATGTAGCATAAAGGACGTCCGTTGTCCCCAGGGGGCACCACCTACCAATAAGGGTGCCTTAAGGCAAGGTCTCTCCCTATAAAGGGCAGTGGGCATATGTCGGGTGAGCCCACCCCCCCGAAGTCAAATTCCAACCTAAGATGATGGCCCAGGGGAGTCTGACCCTGTGGGATGTCTCAGTGGGATCTTCCGTGATGTCCCAGTATAAAGTTTAGTATGAATAAATAAAAACCCTATTGGAAGATTAAAAGAGAAAGAACAAGATAGTCTAGAATATGAACAGTACAAGATTCAGTTAGTAGGTAAGATATAAAAGGAAACTGAAGCAGAAGGTAGAAAAATAAGTATAAAGTTAAAAAGAAGAACCACGAGGCTGCATATGATGATGAGATATATATGTGTAATTTTCCACAGTCCAGCTCCTGCGCTGAATAAATACTGCCAGCCTAGCTCAATACTTAGTTTTGCTCTCTCCATGCAAGTTTCTAAGCTGGTGCTGCCGGCCTCATGTTAAGGTCCTTTTCTAAATTTAGTTGCCAGAGTGTGAGAAATATAAAAGAACAACGAATGTATATTTTGAAGCATATACAGAAAGGCCGCGGGAGGGCGTGACGTCACGCGTTTGACGCGCGAAATCATGAAATACAAAAATGGTTTATTAAAGTAAACACATGATACATTAAACTGTTAAAATATAATGCAGAATTAATACATATAAAACAAAATAACAATGCACCCTCTGAACAATTAGATATGAATGAAAAGCTAAAAAACAAAACTGACTGACAGTTAGCAAGCGTATTTCATATGTAGGCCTATTTGTACATTTCAATTAGGGGGGGGGGGGGGGGATCGACAATAGGCACCTCCTCCCTCGGTCACACACATCCATGCACGCAAACACTCACGTAGACACAGATATCGCATTCATAAATGCAGGCTCGCATATGTATGAAGGGACACTCATAATAACACAGCTACGCGCACACACTATCCAAGGAAGGGGGGGGGGGGGCAGTATGTTTCAATCGTCGCTATTAATATTAAACAGGTCTTTGTTGCTTTCTTCAAGTTATTTTTTGCATTAGTATGTTTCCCTCTCACCTTGAGAAGTATCCATGTGACAAAGTCATTTTTTTCGTAACTTCTGACTTTTAGGAATTCACTCAGATTATATAAAATATTGTATATAAAGATATCGGATTGAACATATGATGAGTAGATAAAGTAATTAACAATATATTAATTTAACGGACGCTCATACCTGCTTTGTGACATCTCAATCTTCATGGAATCCGTAAGACAAATGCAAACAGTTTCAGAAAAAAATAAAAAATAAATAAAAAAATAAAAAGTGCCCTGTTAACGTTGGGTTGTCTAGTACATAACGCAGCCTTTGCGCATCTACATGATTGCAGCGCCCCTAAGGCCTACCCTTATCATTTTTGCATGAATTACAATTTGATTTTGTATTTTCAGTGCATTTATATCGTATTGATATGTCAGCTATCAATAAAGATATATTTTAAACGAATGTAAATTCACGATAACCGATTGTTGTCATCACTCACCAAAAAATTATCATGCAAGTTTAGTTTTGATAATCGGTACAACAGAAATTACTGCATATAAAAACTTCACATGCAATTCACACAACGTGTCCTTTTTCATTATCTCCATTTATAATCGATATAAGTTGCCATTATATGCAATTGCCTTTTTGGTTCTTCGCTTTCAGTGGCTACTGATGTGTAGATGGTGCATCTGGCGATGGGGAAAGAAGCTTGGTGTAATGACTGAATTGACTGTTTACAACTGTTGCACAGCAGTACAAAAGCGTGACTACACTTCAACTGCTCAGAATAGTATCTGTTGTGTATATCTGGCAGATCTTTTAGGTTCCAAAATGGAAATGTTCTTTATAGTGCAGGAGGGAAGAAAGGGTATGTACGAGATATTGCTTTCATCATTATTGAAGACATGAACGTTTGTTTATTTATTTTATTATTATTATTATTATTATTATTTTAGTGATGCTATTTAATGGGTAAAAAAATGGACGTCAAGCCAACATGTGCAGTCTAGTGCCAGTCACTTGTGTAGTGGATATCCGTTTTTTGTTCAAACCAGAACATATCCCCTTCTTCAGATCATACACCAAATATATTTGCGTTTGGAAGCACCCCATGTACATGTGTATTCCATCCATATTCGCACCAGCTTCGACGTCAATGTGCTAACGCCTCAAAACGTGCATACAGAAGGTGAGTGCGACCAAGGAAGACTCAGTAGCCTGATTCATGAATGCGAACTGCCGGATCGGCACTAATATCAATAAATGTTCTAGTAATAGCTAACTAGTCCTTTATACAATTGTTGCATTAAGTGTCTAATAGTACTAAACAAGCCTAAGAATATTAAAGTCGTAGATGGTGGAAGCTTCTATTACAGGGCACATGGCAAGCTCATATGGAGAGCAATTAATTTGTGTGATTAAATCACCAATGATGCAGCACCTGAAAGGAACCCATTCAATACCAATTTTATGTATGAGTTGGAAGATGTTAAGAATAGATACGCCTGGCCTTGGCCCTGGAACCTACACATACGAAAATAACGCTATGTTACTGATGGACAACCAGGGACGGCAGAGGAAGTGCAACAACAAATAAGATGGCTGAAACAAGAGAATTTGTGTGGATCTCTCCCATATAGTTGATGAGGCATTAGTGTTTTCAACACCATTTGAAATTCTTTGCAGTTATACGTGATAGTTTACAGCGAATGTTTACACATTCGCTGAAAACAATTACGTATAAATGTATAGCTTGCTTGTTTAGTGTTTACACACCAAACAAGCAAGCTAGACATCAAGGTGCAGATGTTTAAAGCATATTCTATCTTTTAAAGTCTTCTTTTGTCTTGTCCTCTGAAAGAAGTTGACCTTTTTATATCATTAGCCGGTTTTAGCAGGGTTCGATAAGATATGTTCTTCAAGTTGCTAAAGACGTTAACGATCGGAACCCTGATGTTGGCAGCCTAGGTGAAGATGCACCGCGAAACTCATAGTGCCATTGGGACAGCTCTTGCCGTGCCACTATTGGAGCTCGGCGGGAGCATCTCCATCTTGCAGGCTTTTATTATCTATTTTAGAAAAGTTTATGGCTAGTTGTGGACATGATGACTGACTTTCTGCTTATATGTTTTCGTCTTGATGGATGATATGCTCTTGCTTGCCACATCAGGACGAAACAAAACAAAAATAAAAATGTACCAGAATGCTGTGACACCTACAGAATGAAGACAAATGATCACCAACAGCACGGGAAAGGACTCGCAGCTTTTCTACATCCATCCTAATGACATATCCTATTGTACCTAGTACATATTTCTTGGGAGTAATTTTACTTAGGAGGGTTCTATATTGTCTGCAGACAGTACTCTCGCTTAGTCCAAAATGTGACATTGAGATTTTATGAAACAAATATGGATGCTGTCCAGGTTCCGCTCCGGAATATATGAATAAATAGTCAAATTTCTGTTTAAGGTGACATTCTAGTCTGCCGTACTTATTACCTATATTAGATATAGGAATTCAAAAGATTGTGAAATATTTATCGCTTTTACCGCCAGTTATTATGATATCAAAATAACTAATTTTAACATAAAGAAATATCTAACAGATCGCCATGAGTTGTTTCTAATAAAAAGGGTATTAAAATCAGGAACTTATATTATGAGAAACTTGTCTTTGTCAGTTAGCGGCTGTGTCGATTTGGAATGTCTCATGGTGAAAAACTAGATAATGATGTTGTAATAAGTCCTTCTAGATTCAAGATATATTATCTTAATGTTGCTTCCGGATGAACGTAATTTAATTCTAATATATTTTTAATGAACAACAAAGTAAAGTAATGTGTGTGTGTGTGTGTGTGTTTACCTTCAACATCTATATATATATATATATATATATATATATATATATATATATATATATATATATATATATATATATATATATATTTTTTTTTTCTTCTTCTTCTTCTTTTGTGCTAATTATCTTCACTTTTTTCTCATATCATTTTTTTTTCTTTTTTTCTTTTCTTTTATGCTAATTATCTTCACTTTTTTCTCATATCATCCCTTATTCATTAAGAAATCAGTAGCCTCGTCTATATTTCTCAGAGTATATAGAATCAGTGACAACGAGTTTATTGATAGAGAACTTAGCATCATTATGGAATCATTTAAAAATCTTGGTTATCCTAAGTTTTTCTTAGAACAAGCACATGCATATGCTAGATCCAAATTTTATTCACAGACTCAAGTCACGCGTAAGGTCAGGTCCGATAACTTATTAGATGTGCCGTTTAAGCATTCACTCGATGATAAGCGTCAGTTCCTTAAAAAAGTGGATATCGATATAGTGTTTACTTTTCCTAACACGTTGCGTAAATCTTTGGCCAAAGACAATGCATTCTGTGGTACTCTTGGTACTTCTTCAGTCATTTATGCTATTCCTTACAAAGAATTTCCGGAATTCTACTTAGGTGAAACGGGTAAAGAGTTGGAAAAAAGAATAAGTGAACATAAACGCGATGTTAGGTACGCTAGGGAATCGAATGCTTGTTTTATTCACATGCGTGATGCCGGTCATCAACTTAATTGGAATAGCGTAAAATTGATTCATAAATCGTCCAATTCGCACGAAAGAAAGATGTTAGAATCTCTTTTGATTAAAAAGCTTTCCAATTTTAACTTAAGTTCTGGTCAGTGGGGTTTGGATGATTAATTGACCTTAACCATCCTTCAGTGACCTGATTTAGCCTTTGTTCCTTCTGTCATCCTTTGTAGTATATATTCTTGTCAAAATTTACTTCTAATATTCATTTTTTGGTTTGCTTACGCCTGATGAGGAACTTTCATTAAAAAGTTTGAAACGTCGCGAGTTTTTCCTTTCTGATTGTCGCAGTGTTTTATTATATCTGTGTTGTGCACGTTACTGGGTTTGTGTTATGTGATTCATATATATATATATATAAATATATATATATATATATATATATATATATATATATATATATCAGCCAAATTCACCTTTCGCCCCTGGATTTAGTCTTATACTTCGCTATATCTAATCAAAGCGATACACTCTTGACTGATTTTGCATCGGAAACTTATCTGCTCTTTCTTCCGTGTAATAAGTAAAACCATGGACAATGGCAAAAATGACCACTACAGCTGTAAGAATTACATGATTTAACAAAAACAAAAAACAAAAAAAAACGAGAATCCAATGCGTTAGTGTGTAAATTTCGCCATTCTAATCTCCTTTACATGAAAAAGCGATCAGTTTTACAGAATAAATAATTAATCTACACCAGATTTTTCCCCACTTCTAATGTTCACCGGCGATGGCCACGGGGCTCAGCTGTTCGCTAATTAGGAGCAATGATGGAGCGTAATTTCGTGGAATCAATGGTTCGAATTGGAGCGACGTGGGATTACGGCGGAAGCACATGCATCACCCTTGGGATTAACTGGTAATCTAAACAACTGCTCTCTGCTTACCGTGAGATTTTTGGATATTCATCGGGAAGTGGGAGCAATTACTCACGAGGAGGGCAATAAAGGAAGGACACTTGTAAACTTACACGAAAAGAGACAAAGGTGCACACAGGCCATGTTTTAGGTCCGTGTGTGTGTGTGTGTGTGTGTGTGTGTGTGTGTGTGTGTGTGTGTGTGTGTGTGTGTGTGTGTGTGTGTGTGTGTGTGTGTGTGTGTGTGTGTGTGTGTGTGTGTTTTCCTTCTCCCCCTTTCTCTCTTTCTTTCATATATATGTGTATATATGATTATATATACATATATAGATACACATACATACAAATACACACACATACATATAATATTAATATTAATATATATATATATATATATATATATATATATATATATATATATTTATGTGTGTATGTATATATATATATATATATATATATATATATATATATATATATATATATATATATATATATATATATATATATTTAAATATATATATATATATATATATATATATATGTATATATATATATATGTATATATAAATATATATATATATATATATATATATATATATATATATATATATATATAAATATATATATATATGTATATATATATATATATATATATATATATATATATATATATATATATATATATATGTATGTATATGTGTGTGTGTGCACACACACACTTTACTCACTTCACTTTCTTGTTCATTCAAATATATATTCGAATTAAATTACGTTCGTCCAAAAGCAGCATTAAGATAATATTACTTGTCCCGTTACTGGGGACATATATTATTTGCTCTGACTATAACTTCAGCTGTTAGAATATTTGCAGATTACAGATAATTGCGAAATGTTGGAGTATCGGTTCCCATGATTATGGATGGTATTGCTACATTTGAGCTTTAGATCATTATGTATAATGCTGCATATCCTTTTATTTCGGTAACAGTGGACGCATAACATGTAAGAAAGGGAAAGGGAATCGAGGTCTTTCGCCTGATGATAACATTAAAAATGCTGGAATACTACTGTCACATAATTTGTTAGAAAGATCAAACCTACAGCCATTTACTTTTATACTTCCATGCCAGATGTCCCCGTGATTTGTTGCTGTTTCTCGTGCTTGTTTCATGGTCAGGATTAAAGGGCATTGTTAAATTACAAACTATTCAGTTATGCTCTCTGGTGAATCATCTAAACTTGTGGGAGAATTAAACAACGATTTAAAACTAAAGTAGGTTCTTTGGAGGTGTAAACACCACAAAATAAAACAGGACATTCTGGGTCTGGTCTCCTCGTGGCCTGGCTCCTCTCTTCGCTCTGAGGTTGTTGCCAGATGCACGAGGTTTACATAAAGTATCATACAACAGAAATATTATTCTCATACATATAGAATACATGCTACATATTGTACATAGAACGAAATGTAAATAGCAAATAATGTAAATAATAATACATGTGCTTTTATGTAACATGTAGTAACTTTGGAAATAATATCACTGCGATAAATTAAATCATAATACAACTAATTTCACAATATTTGGCATTATTTGTTGCCTCATTGGTATAAAGTAATACAAACACTATTTCGTGTTATGCACTATATCACTATAATGTCCCTCATCTCCCTCTCCCCTTCACGTTCACTAGCGTGAGTCTTGAACGGACATCTTCTTGATATGTTCAGAACGTCGAGGTTCTGGAGGTTTAGATGGGGTGCCAAAGTCATCTGCGTCAGGTGGTTCACTAGGCGGGAAACATACTGGACGCAGGAAACGACGATTTAGCCACAAGATACCAACTCCCATGATAATACCTACTTTGTCTCAACGCTTTGTTCCTGGATCCGGACTTGAGTTCCAATCTTCAGCATAGGAAGAGCTCTGGCGTGTTTGTTGAATCGGGTCTCAACATCCTTGGCACATTCATTGGCACAACGATCACAACTCTCAGCTCTATACAGCCATTCCTTAGTGAAGGATTTTGCATGAGCTGGTACACAAGAGCAGAGTGAATGTCCAAAGAGGATTTGTGCAGGAGAACGTCTGGTGAAGTTAGGGGTATTACGTAACTCTAAGAGACCTCTGCCAAAGGCTTCATTGTCAATATTCCCAGTTGGAGCAGTTTTCAGGATTAAGTATTTCACCTTCTTCACAGCTGCCTCAGTATGACCATTCGATTTTGGGTAATGGGGTGTTGACATGATGTGGCACACTCCCCATCGCTCAAGGAAAGCTGCTAATTCTTGATTGGTGAATTGAGGTCCGCCGTCGGTACATACACGTTGGCACGTCGTTTTGAGGTCTTAAAACCACAATGGCTGTCATGCAGACGTGTCAGAATGCGACGATGTAGGGCTGTAGGGATAACCATACGAGCACCATATAACACTAAGTTGCCGTCACAGTAACGGTCATCTTGAATCTTCCAATATGGATGCAGACTGTTTTGCAGGTCATAGTGGTCGTTGGGGAACCCTGATCTAGCATGATGGAGTAGCTCTCTGTATGTGGTATCCTCAGAAACTGCTTTATGTAAATCCTACAAGTGTAGATCCTCTTGTTCATTGACACAGGGTACTGCAATAATTTTCACTGCACATAGCGTCATATCACTAACAGAAATGCAGGTTTCATTGCAAATGGCTTCATCTGACGTGGGGCGATCAACAGGTGAGGGGGACAGGGCATCGGGGATGCAAAGCGTCTTACCCGCGCACCATGTAGCCGTGAAGATATATGGGGAAATCTTCATCTTCAGCCACTGCAGACGGAGATTCTCAATTACAGTATGTCCAGTGAATAATGGTTTAATTTGGAGACCAACTGTCTGTGGTCTATCACTAAACTAAAATGCTGGAGTCTTATGAGATAAAACTTGCATTTGAACATAGCCCAGACTACAGCTTGTAACTCTAACTCTATGGTGGCATAACATGTCTCCGTATCAATCAAGAAACGGGAGCCACATTGCACGGGTTTGAGTCTACCACTGTGGTCTTGAAGCCATGCATAACCAAGACCATACAGCCTAGATGCATCACTTTGTAAGATGGTGGGAAGGACTGGGTCAAATATTGAAAGAATGGGCAGACATGATAGGGCTAGCTTGACTTCTTCAAATGCTCTAGTATGATCAGCTGACCAGACAAAAGTTCTTCTTGGGCTCATTAATGGAGGAAGGGGTGTTGCTGTGGCAGAGATGTCTGGTGTAAACTCGGCCAACTGGTTAACCAGACCCATAAATGCACGAAGATTCGTGAGGTTGACAGGCGTAGGGAACTCTGCAAAAGCACAGACTTTCTCAGGGTCGACTGCAATGCCATCCTTGGAGAGCCTGTAACCACAAAATGTAGTTTCTGGTGTGGCCAATACCAACTTGTCAGCGTTCAAGGTGATACCATGTTGTCTTCACCTAGACAACACCTTGTCAACATGTTGAAGATGGGTAAGGTAGTCCTCATCATGTAGGGGGATATCATCTACACTACAACCTTGATACAATTGGTCACTCCCTGAAGAGCCTTATCTCCTCATAGACAGAATTTATCTCCTGTCGCTGAGAAACCCATTGGACCACGACAATACTGGAAACGACCATAGGGTGTGATAAATGTGAGATGTTGGTCTTTTTCATGGAGGGGGATCTGCCAATAGCCACAAAGTGCGTCGATCATTGTAAAAAACTGGGACTTGGGGTTGACACTCCTAATTGCTGCAAATGGTGAAGGGTGGGCTGGACAGGAAACTTGTGAATTCAGCCTGGAGAGGTCAGTGGTGATGCGAACACCACCATAAGCCTTGGTGACTGCAACAAGCGGGTGACACCAAGCTGATGGTTCATCATCTACTGGCGTGATGATACCCTGGCTGACCATTGACTCAAACTCTGTTTTCACTGCTTCCTGAAAAGAAAGAGGAATTAACCGAGGGGTATGTATTGCATAAGGTTAGGCATCTTCCCTCAGGTGGATCCTCATAGGAGGGCCTGACATTTTCTTAAGCGGCCCTGACTTTAGGTCCTCCTTTCGCACCAATATGTCAGCATATTCACAAAGAAAGTACTTTTTTGCAGCAGATGGTGACGTCGACTTGCTAAAAGGTAATGACAATGGCTGGTCAGGTGTGGATGCTGGGGTTTTCATGCCTCTTCCTGAAACCTGTACCCTGTTGGCAGATTGCTTGTGTGGGATTTGTTTAGGGAAATAATCCGGAGTCATCCCTAAGGCTCTACACTCAACCCAGAAGAGCAAAGGGGTTGTCAGCGAACTTTGGACATCGATCCAGCAATCAGTCGTCTTATTGCCATATGTAATGCTTCCATGGAAAGAAACAACTGCTGGTGGCATACATGATCCATCGGCATTGTAGTACACCGTAACAGAGGGCGGTTCCAGGTTTTGCTCAGTCAGGCTATGGGGACTGAGATGCTGTAGCCCAATGACCTGTATCAGGTATAATATCAATGTGACCTGATGAGTTATCTTGTATGACAGAGATACAGATTTTAGGTGAGGGATGAGGCCTGGATTGCACTGTAGCAGAAATGCTCCTAATATACGATCTTGAAGGAGACACTGAACTGATGACATTCAGGTTTTGGTCTTTCCTTGAGTCTTTCTTTGGTTTTAACTTCTTTACCTTCTTCTTGGGGTAACACTTATCATAGTGTCCCTGTAAATTACAATCCTTGCACTTGCCATTTCTAGCTGGACACTTCATGGCACCAGCCCAATGGCCTTTAATGTTGCAAGCACATGTCGATGTCACCGCTGGACAGGGCTTCTGGTCGTGATAGTGACCACAATGTTCACAGGACTTCTCAGAAGGCTTAATAGTATGACAGGAAACAAGTGTCTTTCCTGTTTTCCTCTGGTGAGCTATCTTCTTACTCTTCCTATACTGCGACACGGCACAAACAAAACTTGTGTCCTTAAGTGAGGAAGATGCAGTCTTTGAAGATTTGTGTGCCCTACACGCATTCAAGATGGGTCCATTCCGATGAGCTTTTGCGTCAACTCGTCATCACGAATGCCCATCAATATACCATGTTTAATCCATTCGTCAATGCAGACTGCATTCCAAGCTTTACAAAGGTCTATCTCCTGGGATAGTATTTTCAAATGTATCCAGAAGTCATCGAAGGTCTCACCTTCTGCCTGCTTGCATTCGGAGATTGCTCTTCAGGAATTGAGGAATCAGGAGACACATCCAACTTGTGTTCCAGCACACGTCGCATATCTGGCATCAGACACATCCAAAGCTGGATTAGTTGCTAAGGCAGTGGCAGACTTTGTATATCCACCATCGTGGCATAGTCTGACCAGTCATGTCTCCATTCACGAAACTGCTGAGGGGTCGCATCAACAGGCAAAGCATTTGGAGGCTGCACAGATGCCTTTGGAGTCAACGGGGTTCCCGAGGCATTTGACATGGTGTTCAGGTTGCCAGACGGCGTCGCTAAAGTATCCACCGTGGAAGCAAGAGACTGAGGTGCAAGGTGGTGTAACAACTCTTGGAAACAAGCTGTTTCCTCCTGTCTGTGTGCCTCTTCCTCCTTCCTGTGTGTTTCTCCCTCCTTCCTGCGTGCTTCTTCCCTTTCTTGATCCCTTTGCAACATAAGTTGCAGGATTGTAGCCATATCCATGGGCGCCTGGTCACCGATGGATGCAGATGTACCATTCTTGGACGAATGTCATGTCTCCATTCACGAAACTGCTGAGGGGTCGCATCAACAGGCAAAGCATTTGGAGGCTGCACAGATGCCTTTGGAGTCAACGGGGTTCCCGAGGCATTTGACATGGTGTTCAGGTTGCCAGACGGCGTCGCTAAAGTATCCACCGTGGAAGCAAGAGACTGAGGTGCAAGGTGGTGTAACAACTCTTGGAAACAAGCTGTTTCCTCCTGTCTGTGTGCCTCTTCCTCCTTCCTGTGTGTTTCTCCCTCCTTCCTGCGTGCTTCTTCCCTTTCTTGATCCCTTTGCAACATAAGTTGCAGGATTGTAGCCATATCCATGGGCGCCTGGTCACCGATGGATGCAGATGTACCATTCTTGGACGAGGACGAAGAATGATTCTCGGGTGCTGGGTGCCTGCTTCACTGTCTTCTGTGTGAGGAATGTGCGTGTCTGTTTCAGGCGTGCATGTATTGGTCTTCTTATTCTTAGCCTTTCCACCCATCTTTGATCAGTGAATAGCTGATTGTTCACTAATACCCTGTGGATTATATCCACACGGAGAGGGGGGAGGGGTGAAATGGCAATGCCTCAAAGTGAGCAACCGTGTGTGGGGCTCGGGCAGTCAGTGTGTGCGTATGTGCGCGCATCGACTGACAGGCAGAGTGGGGCGGTGGAGGCAAAGAAAACGGTAAGCGAGAGTCAGGGGTCGCGGGGTCTCCATAGTAAGTGGACTTGTTGTACTGCGCTCTCCTAAAATACGATGTTAACCCGATAAATTTCCATATGAAGCCTCAAAATACCCTGCCATAAGAATCTGATCACTTCACTGCACAAAATCACTTAAGCACGACACTGCACCAACACTACACACACTGAAATATCACACTTCCTCGTGGCCATACGGAGATAAATGTCGGTGAATTAATCGTCCTTTCTTCGCTGTACACTCTCCTTTTCGTCACTGCGCCATGTTATGCTCTCAGGTGAATCCTCTAAACTTGTGGGAGAATTAAACACCTAGTTAAAATTAAAGTAGGTTCTTTAGAGGTGTAAATACAGCAAAAGAAAGTAGGACATTTTGGGTTTGGTCTCCCCGTGGCCTGGTAGGCTCGCTCCTTTCTTCTCTCTGAGGTTGTTACCAGATGCACGAGGTATACATAGAGTATCATACAACAGAAATTTTATTCTCATACATATAGAATATATGCTACATATTGTACATAGAACGAAATGTAAATATAACAAACATGTAACATGTAGTAACTTTGGAAATAATATCACTGTGATAAATTAAATCATAATACAACTAATATCACAATATTTGGCATTATCTGTTGCCTCATTGGTATAAAGTAATACAAACACTATTTCGTGTTATACACTATATCACTATAATGTCCCACAAATTTGGCCTCCTTATCTTCGTCTACTTTATATCATGATCTCCCTTCTCCGAACCGGAAATATGTGATTTGGTTTGTTGTTTTACAGCAGGTGAGATGGAGGCTGGGAAAAGGGAAGTAGGCAGAGGGTAAAGGAAGGAATCTAGGAAGACGCTAATCATCTAGCATACGTTTCAAATTGAGGATTTACTAGACTTATCTTTGATGATATTACTCTCTAACAAAACTCTTGAATATTATCTTTGATGCTTGATCAGCTGTATGTCTTTCACTAAGTTTTTGTGTTGTTTACATTTGGAAAATGTAACGATGTACAAATGATTCCATGTTTTCTTTTACAAAAAAATTTACGGTCTTGTAAGAATCATTTCATTCAGCTGAATGTTTCCACTGAACTGCACGTATTGAGGAAATAATAAACAAGCACACCACGTGCTGTTTTCTTTAGCAGTCCGCCCTCCAACTAATCAGCTAATTTGCTACCACCGCACTCTCGTCCGAAACGCAGATTGCATATCGACTGTGCTCAGTGAAAGTTTAATAGGTTTCATTGTTGTGTGGGATTACATTATTGGTTTCATCAAAG
>BOPN01002312.1:162959-170459 GCA_017312705.2 Penaeus japonicus | reverse complement strand
GAGTGGGATCAGAACAAGAGGAACGGAAGGGAATAAGAGGATTAAAGGCTAGACAAAAGGGAATAGGAGAGAAGCGAATATAAAGCAAGATGAAGTGATAGCTTACGCTTCCGGAGCACCTTTTCTGAAACACGAAAGGGAAGAATAATGAAAGAGAACGTAAAATGAGACACTAAAAAGATAGTGGAGAAAGAAAAGGAGATGAGAGGAAGAAAATAAGAACGATGGGAAGAGAGAAATGAATTAGTAAGATGGACAGAAGGAAACTTGAAGAAAATATATATATAAACAGACGAATAAAGATGAAAATAAATAACAAAATAAAACTGGAGGAAAGCAGACAGACCTGGCAACCCAAGGAAATGTAATTTCGATACACGAATTCTAAAAATTACCGAAATCGAGATCGAAAAATGAAGGAAAAAATACCAGTCATTGAAAACGAAGGCAAAGGAGAGCAAATAAAGTTGACTCTTACTTTTCTCTTTTCCTCAAGTCTTTCCTCGCTTTTTGCGCCATTCCTTCTCCTCATCGTCTTCCTTCTGCTCCTCCTCTATCTTCTAATCCTCCTCCCTCTCGTCTTCTTCCTCCTCCTCCATCTCGTCCTCTTCCTCCTTCACCGTCTTCTTCTTCTCCTCCTCCTCCTCCTCTTCCTCCTCCTCCTGTACCTCCTCCTCCTGTACCTCCTCCTCATCGTGCTCCTCCTCCTCCTCCTCCTGTACCTCCTCCTCCTGTACCTCCTCCTCATCGTGCTCCTCCTCCTCCTCGTCCTCCTCGTCCTCCTTCACCTCCTCCTTCTACTTCTCTTTCTCCTCCTCTTCCTCCTCCTCCTCCTCCTTCTCGTCCACCACTCCATCTCCTCTTCAACCCCTAAGGTCATTTCCTTTCCTATTCAGGCTCATCTTGTCCTCAGTGAAGATGCTGTTGTCATGGTAACAGTTGCTCCTCAAGGCAGATCTCTGAGCGCTTTCTTAACGAGGGCCGGCGCTACAGACGTCCCGGGATCGCCACTTTTGATGAGCAGTTGGCATTGGGGAGCAGGGTAAGGGGTAGGGCGAAGTAAGGTTGTCTGTGACAGGAATAGGGAGGTCATTTTCATAGGTATGGTTTATTCTCTCTGTCCCTCCTCTCTACCTATCTATATATCCCTATTTCTCTCTCTCTCTCTCTCTCTCTCTCTCTCTCTCTCTCTCTCTCTCTCTCTCTCTCTCTCTCTCTCTCTCTCCCTCCCCCGAATACATATATACATACCTGCATATTCTTTATACATTTTCTAATGCGAAGATGCCTGCAATTTATGCAGACATAGCCTTCAAAGGGAAGCCGCTCACCTGATCCCATGTGCAAGTTTACAGATCAGGCTAAAAAAGTCAAGAATTTTCATGACCTTTAATATCTTTCCATCTGTACTCTCTCCCTCTTTCCTCTCCCTCTCCCTCTCCTTTCCTCTTCTTTTTCTCCAATCTTATTGTCTGTCAGTTGTATGTCTGCCCCCCACCCTCTCTCTCTCTCTCTCCTCTCTCTCTCTCTCTCTCTCTCTCTCTCTCTCTCTCTCTCTCTCTCTCTCTCTCTCTCTCTCTCTGCTCTCTCTCTGCTCTCTCTCTCTCTCTCTCTCTCTCTCTCTCTCTCTCTCTCTCTCTCTCTCTCTCTGCTCTGCTCTCTCTCTCTCTCTCTCTCTCTCTCTCTCTCTATCCATCTCTCTCTGTGTCTCTCTATCCCCCTACCTCCCCCTCTCCCCAATCCTTCTTCCTCGTCTATCTATCCTACTATAGACTATCCTCGTCTGTATGTCCCCATCAACTCATATATCTAAAGGGATTGTGTGGACGGGTCGGCGTCGAATAGCCCTCGCGAGGTGATAGCAGATATAATCATGGCTGTTTGTTCATGAAAAAGGAAGCGAAGACAGTAAAAGAAAGACAAGAGAAAGGGGAAAAGAAAAAGTTTTAGCTCTAAGCAGACTCGTTCATAATCAAGATTTTTATGTCAGATTACTAAAAGTTGAATTTCACTTTGTCTTCATCTCCCAGGCAGTGTCATGTATGGAGTTACAAATTCCGTGTAATCAGAGGATGCAGGAACAGTCTGTCTCTCTCAAACTTTTCCTCAAAAACAAATCTTCGGACTGAGGAAAGGCGTTCTTCTTATATAATATTTTTCTCTTTTAACTTTTAGGCCAAAAAAAGTCTTGATATACTCTCACAAGAAATTTCTTTCTTCTTTAAATTTTCTTTGCTTTGGCCAAAGACTACACATCTTGCTATATTCCCAGAAGAAAATGGAACATTATGTTAATATCTTAGCCTCGTTATACCGTCGGGAGTCAGAACAACAGACACGTGAATCACGCATCTCGACCCAAAACAAAGAGGCATCGTCTCACAGATGGGGTAAAACTTATCTTCCACTCGGAGGAAATTCTCATGATCGCATTTCTCCCGGTCGTGGACGTGGCTCCTCCATGACGGACGAGACACGAGCCGTCTCGTGCGCAGGAGCGCGGGCGGGAGGGGGGCGGGAAGGGTTGGGAAGAGGGGAACAGACGAGGAGGAGGGGGGGGGGGGCTCCGTTACGACCCGCTGCTGCTCGTAATCTGTTCAGCCGAGGAGATCTGAACTGAAGAGGGGTTCGTGAGTCAAAACAACTATTTTTACGAAACTTAATGATTTCAGCTTCATTTTCTCGCGGTCGGAACCTCGGCCTTTTACGACATTAAAACCCTTATTGATTTCTTTAAGTGCAAAGACCTATTTCGTCCCTCCAAAGTCCGCAGATAATTTTATTTAAGTTTTATCAATGCTAGCAACATTTACTTTATTGATTTCCACATTATCCTCTTCGCTGTTGTCAAGAAGGGAATGCCTGAGGTCTGCCACTCCTTGAACTGCTCCGGAAGTATCCTTTCGTTGTCGTTTTGCCGAGGAAATGTGACGCTTGTCGCATGTCTGCAGTTCCTCGCGCTCACCTATGTTCTACTCATTTTCTACCTCATCTTAATGCTCTTCTCACTGCTGTTTTCTTCACATTCGTTTCTAGATCTTTCTTTTATCCTAAATTCCTCTTTTTCATCCTTCTCTTTTCCCAATTATACTGCGGCTGATAGGGAGACGAAAACCGCTGGACAACTCTTCAGAATTCAGTAATTAGGGTCCTTTAGAGTTAGTCATGATATATAGTCATCATTGCTATGCATGTTAATGTTGACTCTGATGCTGAAGTGATATTTGCTTCTATTTGTTGTCGTTTTTAGAGATATGTTATTTTATGTGTTATTAGAACTAAAAACAATAATAACAGCAATAATGATGGTATGCAACAACCGCAAAAAGCAACAACAACAATGATGAGGATACTGAACATGATAAAAATAACCAGTAGTAATAACAATATCTATGTTGACAATAGGGATAAGCATAATATTGATGATGATAATATTACATCATTATGAAATAATGATAATGATAATAACTGATAGCCATAATAATAATAATGTTAATAATTATGATGATAATAGAAATCATAATAACAATTATGATGATAATTAGGAATGCAACAATATTCGTATTACTATCAATGATAATAACAATAGTAATAATGATGATAATGACAATGATATTGCTAACAATAATAATAATTGTTATTATCATTATTATGATAATGATAGTAATAATGGTGATGATAATGATGAAAATGGTGACATTGATCATCATAATGATGATGATAATAAGAAATATGAAGAATATAAGAATGATAGTAATGATAATAATGATAATAATAACGATGATATGAATAGTGATAATGATAATGATATTAACAATTATAATAATGATGATGATATGAGGAAGATTATGATAATGATAACATGATAGTGACCATAATAATCATATTAATAATGGCAATCATAGTAATTATAATGATAATGATTATGACAATAATAGTAATAGTTATATTAATTACATCAATATCGATAATGATAATAATATTCATATCAATGATTGTAATGATAATAACAATACGGATGATGATAATTATATTGATAATGATAATAACAGTGTTAGTGATATTAAATTTGATAGTGATAATGATAATGACAATAATACTAAGGATATTAACAAGGATGATAATGATAATAATGACAGTAATGATGATAAGAAATATAATAACAATGATGATGATAAAGAGGATAAAGATATTGATATTGATATTAATATTGATAACAACAATAGTGATGATAATATCAAAAGTAGTAATAATGAGGAAAAATAATCATAACAGTTATACTGATAATGATAATGAGGATAATAATAATGATAATTAAAGAAATAGTAATAATAGTGATGAATAATGATAAATATAATGATGATGATTATCATCATTATATTATAGTGATAATAATGATTTATATAATGATGACAATACTGATGATGATGATAATAATAATAGTAATGATAAGGATAGCTAATGATAAATATGATGATAATGATAATGGTGATAATGACTGCAATAATACAAATTATACAAGTCGTAATAAGGATAATGATGATGATAATGATTACAATGATAGCAATAATTATGATGATGATAACGATTATGCTAATAACTAGTAATAGTAATAATAATAATAATGATAATAATAACAATAATAATAATGATAATATTAATGATAAAGGCTTTTGATAGTGTCCCACACGACTGGATTCTGCGCAGTTTGGAGCTTTACAGAATCTCCCCTGTTATTTCAAACTTTCTCCAAAACAGTATGTCAAAGTGGCACACCAAATTGTTTCTGTCCCATAATGAAGGGGTAGGTGAATCTAACGCTATTAAGATCAAGCGTGGAATTTTCCAAGGAGACTCACTTTCTCCTCTCCTTTTCTGCATTTCTTTGATTCCACTATCCAATGAACTCAACAACACTGGTGCTGGTTACAACATCTTCCAGAAAGTTTTGAATCATCTATTTTACATGGATGACCTGAAACTTTTCGCCAAGAATGATCAACAACTTGAAGGGCTTCTGATAACTGTTAAAGAATTCAGTAATGATATTTACCTTGGTCTTGACAAATGTGCCAAAGCTTCCTTTGTCAGAGGCAAACTTAGAGAATCTACCCCTATTCAACTTGATATTGACACAATCATCATCAAAGAACTTAACCCAGAGGATAGTTACAAGTACCTGGGTGTCTGTGAAGGAGACGGAATAGACCATGCAAAGATGAAAGAGAAAGTAAGGAAGGAGTACTATCGACGCGTCAGGCTAGTTCTGAAAACAGAACTGAATTCAAAAAATAGAGTAGAGGCAGTAAACACTTTAGCTGTTCCAGTAGTTCAGTACAGTTATAACATCATCAACTGGAACCTTCCCGACCTTCAAAGAATGGATAGGAAAACTAGAAAGCTTCTTACTGCAAATAAAATGCTCCACCCAAAGTCAGATGTTGATCGTTTGTACTTACCTAGAAAGGAAGGTGGTCGTGGACTTATCCAGTTAGAACTAACCTATAAGACAAGCACTGTTGGCATGAAACGTTCTTTACATTTTTCAAACGACTGGATGTTGCGGCTGGTACTGCAACACGAAAGTACTAAAAAACTCCATTCCATCTTAAAAGAAGGGGAAAATTTTGAAAGGGAATTTGAAGTTGACCCTATAGTTGAGGAACAGCAATTAGGTGCGACTAAAGTTGCAAAGAAAGCTAAGATTAGTGCTAAAAAGAAAGGTCAAGAAATGCTTGCAGAGAGATGGAGCCAGAAACCTCTGCATGGACAGTACCTAACCCGAAGCAAACAAGCTGATGTTGATCAAACAGCAACCCATCAGTGGCTACGTGGTTCAGGTCTGAAGGCAGAGACAGAAGGCTTCATCATTACAGCACAAGATCAGAGTTTATTTACCCGTAATTCTCAGGCAAATATCTTGAAAAATGGTGCAGATGCTAAGTGCAGGTTTTGTGACAAGAGTACTGAAACGGTTGACCATCTTATCTCTGGTTGTTCTATATTAGCCCCAAGTGAGTATGTTCGGAGACACGATAGAGTGGGTCAATACCTTCATTGGGGTATTTGTAACCACTATGGAATAGAGACTACTAGCAATTGGTTTTAACACGAACCGAAAACAGTAACCAATGGAAAAAATGTTACCATCTTGTGGGATTTTTCTGTACACACGGACAGAACCATACAGGCAAACAGGTCGGACATCATTGTGAAGGACCTCTCTTTGAAAACATGTCTATTAATTGATATGAGCGTACCCTCAGATAAAAACATTTCAGTAAAAGAATTCGAAAAGCTCAGTAAATATAAAGATTTAGAAATAGAAATTGAAAAGATGTGGAACATGAAAGCATGTACTGTTCCTGTTATTGTTGGAGCACTAGGAATGATAAAGAAGGGTACCAAAAAGCACCTAGACAAAATACCTGGTAAACAGTCTCTCCAAGAAATCCAAAAAATCGTCCTTACAAGTACAGCCATTATTTTACGAAAGACTCTATCAACATGACCTTTTTTTTTTTTTTTTTTTTTGGGTTGTATTTATGTTCGTTTAAAGCTCTTGGAATCCTTTGCTAGCCTTAGATCACTGGGGTGACCCGGTTAGCAATTGTAATCAAAGCAAATCAATAGAAAACAGTAAATGATAATGATAATAATAATAGTAATAATAATTATAATGATAATGATAATAATAGTAATAATGATATTAATAATAATAATAATTGTAATAATAATGATAATAATAATAGTGATAATAATGATAATAATAATAATAATAATAACAGTAATTATTATTATTATTATTATTATTATTATTATTATTATTATTATAATGATGATAATGATAGTTATTATTATCATTATCATTATTATGATAATAATGATAATAATGATAATAATAATAATAATAATAATAATAGTAATAATAATAATAATGATAATAATAATAATAATGATAATAATAATAATGATAATAATGATAATAATAATAATAATAATAATAATAATAATAATGATAATAATAATAATAATGACAATTATGATAAAGATAATAATGATGATGATAACGTTAATAATAATAAGGATATGAATAAGGATAATAGAATTATTATTTCTATCCTCATTATGATTATTATATTTATAATTGCTATTATGATCGTTATCACTATCATTATCATTATGAGTATTTTTTGTCAGTGATAATAGTAATAACTATAATGACGATAATGATGATGATGATAGTAAAATTTATATGGATGATTAAAGAACATGATGATAATTATAAGAATGATGATAATGATAGCCACGATAATGATGATTATAAGGATGATAATGATAGGGATAGCTATCAAAAATGGTAATGATAATAATGATGATGATGATGAGGATGATGATGATGATGATGATGACGATGATAATGATAATAATAATGATGATAATAACAATGATAATAATAATAATAATAATAATAATAATAATGATAATAATAATAATGAT
>BOPN01002312.1:85459-92959 GCA_017312705.2 Penaeus japonicus | reverse complement strand
GGAAACTATTTCGAATATCATAAACTTTCTTCCCATATTTGATTAGTCAGGAAGAAAAAAAGTATTGCAACGCAAGTTGACTGCGTTGTATATGAATATATACAGAGTTTCAGTCAATTATTATCTTTTGAGATCGATGAGCGGGGCAGATATTGTTCCTTTACTCATTTTACCTTATCATTACAGCGACGTAGTTATAGCGACTCTGCGTTTCCGATGTCTGTAACGATTACATATAATGTGACTACGGTTTCAGGGAAGTAGTAATCACTACAGGAAAGACCAAATGCTGTACTCAATATTCCTTTCATGAGAATTTCCAATAGTATCGTCGAATTTGTAAAGACTCCTTACGTTAACAACACTACCCAGAATTGCAATCGTGTCAATTCCCGGAAGACAACTGAAAAGCTCACAGGTCTGACATTCATGAGCTGTTGGCTACTCTGAGCGCGCACTATAGAGTGCTCAGGGGGGATTTTCACCCTCGCCCTGACTTCACACGAAAGAGAGAGAGAGGGTAGAGAGAGAAGGGGTGGAGACAAACAGAGAGAGAGAAGGGGGGAGAGAAAAAAAAGAGAGAGAGGAGGGGAGAGACAAAGAGAGCGAGAGAGAGAGAAAGTGAGAGGGGGGGCTGGAGAGACGGAGGGAGAGAGAAAAAAAAGTGAGAGGGGGGGAGCAGAGAGAGAAAGAGAGAGAGAGAGAGAGAGAGAGAGAGAGAGAGAGAGAGAGAGAGAGAGAGAGAGAGAGAGAAAGAGCGAGCGAGCGAGCGAGAGAGAAAAGGAGGGAGAGAGAGAGAGAGAGAGAGGGAAGGGGAGGGAGAGAGAGAGAGAGGGAGGGAGGGAGAGAGAGAGAGAGAGAGAGAGAGAGAGAGAGAGAGAGAGAGAGAGAGAGAGAGAGAGAGAGAAAGAGAGAGAGAGGAGAGAAAGAGAGAGAGAGAGAGAGAGAGAGAGAGAGAGAGAGAGAGAGAGAGAGAGAGAGAGAGAGAGAGAGAGAGAGAGAGAGAGAGAGAGAGAGAGAGAGAGAGAGAGAGAAAGAGAGAGAGAGAGAGAGAGAGAGAGAGAGAGAGAGAGAGAGAGAGAGAGAGAGAGAGAGAGAGAGAGAGAGAGAGAGAGAGAGAAAGAGAGAGAGAAAGAGAGAGAGAGAGAGAGAGAGAGAGAGAGAGAGAGAGAGAGAGAGAGAGAGAGAGAGAGAGAGAGAGAGAGAGAGAGAGAGAGAGAGAGAGAGAGAAAGAGAGAGAGAGAGAGAGAGAGAGAGAGAGACTGAATCAGATATTCCCACGAATGATGAACGGAGGTCCGTCCATGGTCTTGCTGCATGCTAAGCGAGCGCGCAAGGACGTGCGTGTAACAGGTATAGATGACTTCATCTCCGGCATTGCTGCTGCTTGATATCTGTCTCTTGTCCCGCGGCGGCGTCGGGACGCCAGATTATATCTGAGAGAACCTCAGCGCCGTAGGTCACAGAGATCGTGAAATGGAAAAAGAAAATCGTTTTGTTTTTCAGGTTTTTCTGCTTACCGCCTAACGGAAATTACAAATCCCTTTAATTAACTTGTAGGATCAAATTTTGAGTGTGATAAATAATTTATCTTGGTTAATTCGGTTCATCCATTTGATTTACTAGAGGCGAGATGTATTACATGGTCAAAATATGACGTAATACATCTTTTAGATATTCATCAGCCTTATGCTCTACACGGTAACTGATCTCAATAACCGATGGGGACAATAGACAGTCCTCAAAAAGTAATCAAAACTTAGAAAGAGAGTTTCGTGTTAGATTTCCAGATCCCCTCCCCCCTCTTGCCCCCCCCCCCCCCCCCCCCCCCCGCCTCTCTTCCTCACTTTTTACTCATTAGCGACAAAAATTATAATCCATCTCTCGGCTGAGACAACAGAGTCTGAAGTATTCACGGAAACGTTCTGGCGCAAAGTTTCAAGATGCTCTGTCTCAACTTTCGCCGCCCTTCGAGAACTTACCTGACATTTCGAGGGCCGCGGAAGACACAGTGAGGGGCTCTGTCTTCAGCTGGTTTATAGCAACAGTTGGTGAAAGATCCATCTGCGATTAAACTGTAATGGATTGAACACACTCCATGTGATACACCGACAGGAAATCTGTCTTACTGGAACAATTCCAAGAGACAAACAAAGGACATAACTACACGATCTACAAAATATACATGACACTCTCTTGCCAAGTGGAAATGAACTCAGCGCAATGAAATGGAACGACAGAAAAAATATTAACTTATAATGATGATGGTGATAATGGAAAACATGGTTATTCCTATTATCGCTATTATCATTTCTATCATTATAGCATTTACTCGTCGTTGTCATCGTTATCGCCATCCCCATCTACCCCCTCCCCCCTCCCCAGACGCCCCCGTGGTGGGCCTGCGCCTGGGCCGAGCGCTGAACCCGCGGCTCATCAAGGAGGGCGACGACGTGTACTTCGAGTGCGACGTCGAGGCCAACCCGCCCTTCCACCGCGTCGACTGGTTCCACAACGTGAGTCTGGCGCTCAGGCTTGGCCTTGAGCTCTGTCTCTCTCTTGCTTTCTACCCCTTTCTCTCTCTCTCTCTCTCTCTCTCTCTCTCTCTCTCTCTATCTATCTATCTATTTGCTTATCAACATCAGTCCATCTGAACGACTAGCAATCCTTTTTCTTTTAGTCTTTCTCTCCCTCTCTCTTGCTCACCCTCTTCCTCCTCCTCCCCTCTCTCCCTCTCCCCTCCCTCCCTCTCGTAGAACTATGCAAAACCAATGAATATTTCCTCGCGTTAATGCTACGGTCCACGTTTATCCTTTGAGTTATAAATATATAAATATATATATATATATATATATATATATATATATATATATATATATATATATATACATATATATATATATATACATATATATATTTACACACATATATATACATATATAACTTCTTCTTTTTTTAATGATACAGGGTCTGTTTGTACATTGTGATGGGTGCCTTAGTATGTCGGCACTAATAACCCACACAAAATAGATACAGGGTTTATACAGTTCATGTTTATTCCATAAAGCAGCTAGTCTGACGTTATGGTACACCGACAGGATATATGTTACACACTACAGCACAATGATCACAGCAATAAACACTATCACGACACTTAAAAACATGCAGAGAAATCAGGTGTCAGTGGTAGCGCAGTCGATCCCGATCTGTCTGTATCTTCCAGACATCCCGGTTATATTGAAAGTTTCTCCTCAACAGTTCCCAGCAGTGGTTCCGCGGGAAGGTAGTCCGGAGTGTAGGGACGTATCTGTCAGAGTATTCAGCTCTTTTGAGGGTGGCATAAATGGGGAGGCAACTATGTGTGACTTACCCGTCCATCAAATTTGAGCCGATCTGACCCGGCGATTGCCTCACTAGCTAGAATGCGATTCATGTAATCTTTGTATACTGATCTATTGATATTTATTATCATATATAAGCGTAATCCCTATATACATTCTTGGACAGTGAAGCTTTTTTTCTCTCGAGTAAGTCATTATTGAATCATTCACTCCGATTTTTTCTTCAGTTAACATAATTTGTCCCTTTTAGTCCTCCTGGAAACCATGCTAAAGCCCGGCGTGTGCTTGGCCTTCTCTCAGGGCGCAGCTCTGGAACACGACGCGTCGGCAGGCGTGCTGGTGAGCGGCCTGTCGCTGGCCATGCGGGAAGTTCAGCGCCAACGCAGCGGTTCGTACACGTGTCGGGTCGCAAACTCGGAGGCGGCGACTTCAAGTAATACCGTCCACCTGACTGTTAAGCGTAAGTCTTTGTGAACTGTCAATCATTCCATATACTGTATATATATATATATATATATATATATATATATATATATATATATATATATATATATATATATCTGTGTATGTGTGTATGTGTGTGTGTGTGTGTGTGAGTGTGTGTGTGTGTGTGTGTGTGTGTGTGTTATTGCATTTTAGAACCAATTATATCTGACTGAGTGACTTTCAGCATCGACCGCTTTCCGATCTCCCTGCCCGCTGTTTACTCACTCGATTCGGTAAATTGACGTTGATGTTTTCCGCCTGGTTGGTCTTTTGCCGTGCCTGCAAAAGAGTTACGTAAGATGAGAAGTATACATCATTTGCTTGGAGTGCGCACACTCTGTGTCATTGATTATCTTCGTTATCCATTGTAAGACGTCAAGAAGTCGCACACTAGAATGAAAATGAAATTTTTCTCGTCGAAATTATAAAAGAATGAAAAAGTTACACTCCTGCTAAATCTCTGAGGATATTGGCTGAAGAAGCCGGTCTTCCCGTGCAACAGCAAGGGCGGTTGTGCAACGGCTGCCTCTCCTCTCCTCTCCTCTCCTCTCATTCTCCCTCCCCTCTTCCCATAGTGTATTTGCTCCTTTCTTCTGTCACTCCTTGCCATCTTCTTCTTCCTTCCCGCTGACTCCATTCTTTGTTCTTGTTTTTCTTTAGTTTCAATTCTTCCGTCACTGATCCATTCATCTGTCTTCATCCGCCCCCCCCCCCCCCCTTGGCTCCCCTGGGCAATCAGCCTCGACTCTCTCCTCCTTGCCTTCTTCTCTTCCTTCAGCTCATTAGCGCCATTCTCCGGATCCTCCTTATCACCCGCCTTTTTTCCTTCTTCCTCCTTTTCCTTCACCTCCTCTCCCTCCTCTCCTCTTTCTCTTCCTTCTCGTCTCGTTGCGCCTCACCTTTTCTTGCGCTCCTCCCTTTCCTCTCTTCTCCACTTCCACTAATGAGAAGCCAATCTCCTATTTCTTTTTCCTTCTCCTTCTCTTTATTGTTCTCCTTTTATTCCTCTTCCTCTCCTTCCTCCTCTATCTCCTCCTCCTTCTCCTCCTCCTCTTCCTCCTCCTCCACTCCTCCTCAACCTCCTCTCCTCTTCCTCCTTCTCCTCCTCCTCTTCCTCCTCCTCCACTCCTCCTCAACCTCCTCTCCTCTTCCTCCTCTCTTCCTTTTCCTCCTCCTCCTCCTCCTCTTCTTCCACCTCCTCTTCTCCTCCTCCTCCTCCTCCTATCCTCCTCCTCCTCCTCTCCTCTTCTTCCTCTTCTTCCACCTCCTCTTCTCCTCCTTCTCCTCCTCCTCCTCCTCCTCCTCCTCCTCCTCCTCTCCTCTTCTTCCTCTTCTTCCACCTCCTCTTCTCCTCCTTCTCCTCCTCCTCTCCTCCTCCTCCTCCTCCTCCTCCTCTTCTCCTCCTCCTCCTCCTCCTCTCTCTTCCTCCTCCTCCCCCTCTCCTCCTCCTCCTCCTCCTCCTCTCCTCTTCCTTATCCTCATCTTCCTCCTCTCTCCTCCTCTCCTCCTCCTCCCTTCTTCGTTTTCTTTTTCTCTTCCTCCTCCCCCTCTCCTCTTTCACTTCCTCGTCTTCTCCTCCTCCTCCTCTTCTCTTCATCCTCTTCTGCTCCTCCTCCTCCTCTCCTCTTCCTCTTCCTCCTCTCCTCATCCTCCTCATCCTCCTCTCCTCCCCCTCTCCTCTTTCACTTCCTCGTCTTCTCCTCCCCCTCCTCTCCTCTTCCTCCTCCTCCTCCTCTCCTACTCCTCTCTTACTCCGTACTCTTCTTTTCCATTTTCCCCCTTTCCCTTCTTTTCCTCCTTTCCCTCCTTCCTCTTCTTTTCCTCCTCCCCCATCCCATCCTTCTCTTTGCTTTTGCCTTTCAAGCCTTCCTTCCTTTTCTTCCATTCCTCTCTCATCATCCAACACTTATCCTCTCTTATCTCCCATTCCTCCGTACGCGCTTCAAACAAGATAAAATCCAGATCGCATTAAGTGAAGGAAAAAAGGAGGGACGCGTGAGTGAGAATGCATTAATATCAATTTCTTCAGCTTCAGATGTCTTCTTCTGGGCTCGTGTGTTTTTGTTTGCGCATGCGTGAGTGTTTGCCGTTTATTCGTTTATTTGTTTGTGATGGCTCTATTATTCTTCCTTCGTATTTTCTTTAGTTGTGCTCCAGTTACTACATCAGGATGAGAATAGAAGGCCCCCAGTCCACGTATTCAAATTTGTTATCGCCATTGGACCTGGCGGGAGAAGAACTAAAGATTTATCGTGTTGTCGTCGACAGGAAACAAATCAACAGGAAAAGAAAGAAGCTGCATAAAAGCGAAAGAGAAGAGAATTGACAAAAGCGATCGCAATTTACTTCTGTCGGAGTGAATTCCGGCCGGAGAATAACTTGCTCCGAGGGGGAGGAGCTTGTTAGGTCAGAGCGAGAGGGAAAGCCTCGCGGGGCGGGAGTGTGAAGGATCAAAGACCCCGAGTGTATGGGCTTGGTAATCAATACATAATAGAGAGATTTGTGTAGCAAGCCTTTGCTGCTGTATGGAAGCCATGCTTGTGAAACGTTGGGGACTCTAAGTTTGTCTTTGCGCTGTTAATTGCCACGTTCCACGATAATCTATGATGCAGTTAATGATAACAGTAACTGTAATGATAATGTTAATAACAAGGATAATCATAATGGCAATATCGATAACAATAGCAATAGTAATAATGATGATAATAATAATAATGACAATTCCAATAATGATGATAATAATATCGATGATAATAATGACACAATGCTTATTATCATTCTCATGATAATGATGATTATAATATTGATAATTATGATAATGATGAAAATAATAATAATGATAGTCATGATGATATCAAAAGTAATGATGAAATAAAAATGATAATATTAATAATAATGATGATAACAATGATACAAATAATGATAATAAAAACAACACTATTGATACTTGATAATGAAGATAATAAAGATAACAAAAGTAATGCTAAGAAAATAGATGATGACAATAGGCTAATGATAATCATGATAATGAGGATGATGATGATCCTCCTCCTCCTCATATCATCATCGTGATCATCATCATCATCATAATCATCATTGTCATCATCATCCTTATTATCAATGTTATTATTATTATTAACCTTTATGTCATTATCATTAATCAGCTGTTGTTGTTGTTGTTTATTTCAATGATGATAGAGATTCTAAAGATGATAATGATAATAACAATAGTTATGATGGTAATACTTATGATATTTATAGTTATATGATGATAACGATGATAATGATTAATGGTAATCATAATAATGATAGTATGTGATAACAATTCTCATTGTTATTGTTGTTACTATCATTCTTATCATTATCCTTGTTATCATTATGATTATTATTGTTATAGTTGTCATTATCTTTATCATTATGATGGTCATCATCATAATCATTTTTATTATTATCATTATTGTTGATATTGTTATCACTATTGTTATTTTCATTATCGTTACTACTATCATCATTATTGTCAATATCATTATCATTATAATCATAACTATTATTATCATCATTACTATTATCATCCTTATTATCATAACTATTATCATCATTATTATCATCATCATTGATATAATCATTATTATCATCTTTAATGTAACCATTATCATCATAATTATTGTCATCA
>BOPN01002312.1:70459-72959 GCA_017312705.2 Penaeus japonicus | reverse complement strand
TGAAGAAGCTGAATAGATTAGTTGAAAGGTAGAATGGTAGAATGCAGTAACGCATTTAATAATGCGTTACTGCATTCTACCATCTTTCACGCATATATATATATATATATAACCTCGGTAACCAGATCTGTGAGTTGAATTTCTAATTGATTCCCGCCGAGTAGCCATGGGGATTGTCCGTAAAACCTCGCTATCACTGCTCTGCTAAGAACATATAGGTAACTCCCATGAGGGATGTAAGGCATCTGGTTAGACATTCCTTTTAGTGGCTCGTTGTGGTGATATGGTTAGGAGCCGGGACTCTCACTCTGAGGGCCCGAGTTCAATTCCCTGTCACGGAGGTAAAATTTGTATTTCTATATTAAATGCGTTACTACATTCTACCACCTTTCACTCACACACACACACACACATATATACATATATATATATGTATATATATATGTGTGTGTGTGTGTGTGTGTAAATAAATAAATAAATAAATATATATATATATATATATATATATATATATATATATATATATATGTATGTATGTATGTATATATATATATATATATATATATATATATATATATATATATATATATATATACTGTATATATATATATATATGTACTGGGAAAATTAATAGACAATTCTGGCCATTCAACTGATTTATTCACATTTTTATTGACAGAAGGAAATTTTTAGACAGTAAATATGTTTTATTGTTTTTCCTTTATACATATATCATCTCAGTATTTTGTGGGACCTCATTTGGCTCTAATAACTGAAACAACACATCTTGGCGTAAGCGCTTCTAATGTAGTCTTGTGCTTTGTTCCTGATATCTGGATTTCTATTTTGTCTCTATCAACCGCTGGATGAGCTGCTCTAATTGGTACATTCAATTTTGCTGACTTCATCTTTTAAGTCTTTCCATAAACCTTCAATAGGATTCATATCTGGGCTATTTCCAGGCCAATCAAGCACTTTGATGTTAAGATCTTTTAGATGACTAGAAACTCTTCTGGCTGTGTGACATGTGGCCCCGTCATGCATGAATATTCCGTTATTGTCAGGAAACCATTCATTAAATTGGGGTACCAGGCGTTTATTTATTATCTTAAGGTATCCGTCTTGATTCAGAGCGCCATCCACGATCTCTAAACGACCTGTACCTTGTGCAGATATGATGGACCAAACCATGACTTTGGAAGGGAACTTGACTGCAGTCTTCTGACAGTCAGGGTGGTCCTTCTCTTTTGACGTCCTCCTCACGAATTTTCACCTATCACTCAGTATTTCCATCATTGGTTCATCAGAGATACATACCTAGATGCAAACAAAACAAATTAATTGATTTTTTTTCACTCAAACTTAAATTACAGCTTTGTAAACCCCAGTCTTCAAGTGGGTTTCATCAAACATGAATTGGAACAAAGACATTTTTTTCAATTTAGATGCAGTATCTTGAAGCAAACATGAAATATTCGCTATTTTATTTAGAGAAATTGTTATTTTTAATAATTTGTGTAGAAAAATAACGAATTCAGCAAAATTTAATGCATATTTACCTTTTCTAAGTCATCAGATGTCCAGTGGCTGTGTGCCTTGGCCAAAGCCAGCCTTTTCTTCCTCATGGCCTCGGTTAGTCTTGGCACTCTAGTTGGCCTACAGGCACGGTAACCCAGCTTATTAAGCTTTTTTCTAACAGCTGAAGGTATACATTGTACATCATAGTCCACTAAGTCAGCTGCTAGTTGTCTTGACGACTTTGAACGGTCTTTTCTTACCATATCAACGAGAATTCTCTCCTGTCTTGGGGTGGTACAGGATTTCCTTCCACACTTTCCAACACGTAATTTTCGATATTTTCAATCTTCCTTTTCACTCTGTACACATTAGATAATGATACAACTTTATGAGCGATTTCTTTACAGTCGAGGGATGTTTCTTGTAGATAAATTTCGATTGAAAAATCAGCCTGACTCAAGTCTTTTTCTCTGCCCATGATGCTTCAACAGGTTATCCTTAATGACTTCTACGACTAATTATGGGTCAATTGATACTGGGACATTGGCACACACATTAGGTAATATAAACAAGGATTAGTAACCGGAAACCGGAATTCCGGGAACGTGGATATATGTGAAAATGGTTTAAGAACACAAGGCTGAGAGATGAGGTAATTTTGTGTGGAGACGAGTAACAATCCAAAAACATGATTCTTATCATTTTAAAATAATATAGTCATTATATAATAAATTATTTTATGTAGATTAAAGATTTCTCTGCATTATTACAAAAAATAGGCAATTTAAGTAATATATTTGTGAAGACATGAGGTGTTAAAGATAAAAAAATGAAGAATCCCAAAAATTGTCTTAATTTTCCCAGTACTGTATATGTATATATATGTATACATATGTATGTATATATATGAAAATATATACATATATATATATATATTTGCTAAATCTTTTGTAAATTATAGTAAATAAGAGTGCAATTGTCA
>BOPN01002312.1:57959-62959 GCA_017312705.2 Penaeus japonicus | reverse complement strand
TGCTGTCAATGCCTCTGTTAACATTATTGTTATAATAGTAGTAATTATCATTGTTATCATTATTACTTTTTGCAATTATTATTATCATTATTGTTATAATTATTATCATTATCATCGTTATTGATGTTTTTGATGTGGTTGTTTTTGGTTTTGTCATCATCATCAATATTATCAATATCATTATCATCATGGTTGCTTTTATTTTTCTTATCATTACTATCATGACTTTTATTACTAAACTAATTATCATTGCTGTTTTTGTTGTTGTTGGTTGTTGTTGTTGTTGTTCTTGTTATTGTTTATTCATTTGTCCCAGTTTTTATGTGTTTTTCTCCTTTTATTTATTTTTTATCTTCTTTTTTTTCATATCTAGTCTTACGCAGTCTTCTTTCCTCCTCCATTTCTTTCTTCTCTTCTAGTCTTCCCTCGTTCTCTCCCCTTTACCCTTCGCCGATGATAGTGCAAGTCGCATCTTTTGGAGTTATGTATTCATTATGCAAATTGATACTACGTGGTGTGTATACGCCGGACGTGAAAAGTGTGACTTTTATGTACAACGCCTTTTCTACTTTGTAAACTGTTTATAAGTATTCCGTGTGAGCGACGGTGATGGGCAAATATATACTGTTTTAGGCACATGCATCTGAATGTGCGTGTCTTCGCGTGTGTGTGTCTTTGTGTGTGTGTGTGTGTGTGTGTGTGTGTGTGTGTGTGTGTGTGTGTGTGTGTGTGTGTGTGTGTGTGTGTGTGTGTGTGTGTGTGTGTGAACAACCGGAAAGAGGGGACAAATCTTTTGCACTATAAATAATAATGTCAATATTTATGCCTTGGTAATAATAAAATTATACAATGATAAACATTATGATATTGATAATAACAGTTATAATTATCATTATTATCATCACTATCATTATAATTGTAATGGCAGCAATAGCATTGGTAACAAAAATGATTATGATCATGATAACAATAGTTGTAGGAGTACTAGAAATAGTGTAATAACAATGATAATAATAATAATGATGATAATGATAGTAATGATAATGATGGTGATAATAATAATGATGGTGATAATAATAATGATAATGATAGTAAGAAATACTTTTATTATTATTACTACTATTGTCATTATCATTACAATGATAACAATGATGATAATGTTGATGATGGTAATAACAGTATTTATCATAATAATGCTAATGCTAATGATAGTTGTAGTAGTATTGGTAAAATTATACATAACAGTAGTTGCACTAATAATACTAATGATAATGATAACAATAACATATAATATTGATTATAAAAATAACAATAATAATAGTGAAATAAGGATATTATTGCTACTATGATCATTATTGTTATTATCATTGTTATTATTATCATTATCATCATTACTATTA
The DNA here is from genome assembly GCA_017312705.2 of Penaeus japonicus. Taxonomy (NCBI): domain Eukaryota; kingdom Metazoa; phylum Arthropoda; class Malacostraca; order Decapoda; family Penaeidae; genus Penaeus; species Penaeus japonicus. Next base: position 61,559 of record BOPN01002312.1, on the reverse strand, counting down.
TCATTATCATTATCATTAATATCAATTAAGATAGAGATAGTAATGATAATTATAATGATAATCATGTCAATAATAATGATAACGATGGTAATGATAAGGATAAAATTGATATCAATGATAAATATGATAATAGTAATAGTAATGATGATAATAAGGATGATGATAATAATAATATTATTACCAATATCAATAACAATGATAATTACAATAATAATAATGATAATAGTAATAGTATCAATAATAATGATAATAGTAATAGTATCAATAATAATGATAATAATAATAACAATAATAATAGAAAGGATAATATTAGTAATGATAATGACAATGAGGAAAAGGATAATAATGATAATGATAATTACTAACAGTAATAGCAACAATAGCAACAACAACAAAAATAGTAAAGGTCTTTATTTATACGATTTCGGCGTATTCAGTACAATGTTAATGCACGCAATACGATTTTACGAAAAATCACAGAAATTATTATAAAATATCTTTATCACGACCTTCCAATGCAAATTTGAAATCTGCGCTACGACATGTTAATTCGGAATTGCATAACGAATAAGCAGTTAAATTGCGCATAACGTACCTTCAAGACTATAACCCGCATTTCTACTAGAAAAGAAAAATACTGTGCGTCAAATACGCCAAAGCACCAATGCCGAAGCACCCGCCGAAGTCGTGAAACCTATACAGGCAGTTATGTTATTCATGAATCTACCAATATAGTAATGCATGTAGCCACCAAGTACAGATATTCAGATAATGTTACTTATGATGTTACATCAAGGAAAATTCCGTTATCGAGCACTTACGGTAATGGCTAAGCTTATGAATAACCGTTGAAGCACACTTCCTTCGCCAAGAAACAAAGGCTTCACAAGATATCCCTACCGTTTTGTATAGATGTTTACCCTAACAACGGGGATAACAATGAAAAATGTCCGTAGAAACGACTTTAAGATAACGATTTTCTGGTTTATGACGAGTAAAACATGCTTTTTCTATTTATGAATAAGAATTTTTGAGTTGGGTTTGAAATATGTGTAATTCCTCTGTTCACATGCACTAGAGTACATGATTTATTTGGGATTGCACAGGTTTCCCTGAAAAAATACAAATTTAAAATTTTACAAAGTTCAAATGTGTTATAAATGAGTGTGATCCCTTTTTTATAGAAAAATGGCATAGTTGAAGACTGGCAACTCTAATGATGATAATAATAAAGTTATATTTAAAATATGATACCACAAAATCTAGTCCTGCTGATGTTTTTTCATTGGCTGTTATACAATTATGAGCTTTCATAGCACATAGCTCTGTTTAATGATTAATTCGCAAATAAATATATATAAGTATTTATCAAATTAAATACTGCAAAAATCAATGCAGTCCTTTTTTAAAATCACATTATGATGTAAATTATTCAGGGTGCACAGGATCGGTGGTATAATGCATTTTAAATCTGCGAAATTCAAAATGAGAAAACAAATATAGGGACAAACGAATTTCATTGTTTCATTTCATTTTTTTCAGTAGCACGTAATCACAGTCTAGGAATTTCCAGGCGATATAAGATTCTATTTCAGAAGATACTCGGATTTAGTGTTGCTTTTCTTCATCGGTAACGTGAACATCATGAACGGAATTGAAGACTAAAGAAAATACATTTTGTTTTGTATGCTATACCTTGACACATTAACTTGATCATTTTGATAATTATCACATCATATAATCACATCATAGTAACCATTGATGATGATATTGTCATTATCATTATTGTGTTATTATTGTCTTCATCATCATCATTATCATTTTGATCATCACTAATATTATCATCACTATTATTGTAATCATTATTCATATTATTATTATCATTATTGTTGTAGTCATCATTATCATCCCCATCGTAATATTTTGAGCAGCATCAGAAATAATACCATTTGCATTTCATTTTGGTTTAGTTGTTTTTGTGGTGATTGGTGTTATTGTTATTAATGGTATCGTCTTATTATTGTGATATGCTTCCATTCATTGCCTTATAATCATCATTAGTGTAATAATTATCGTTTTTCATCATTCTACTCTTTGTTATTGTTATGATATCAAAAGTACTATTACTATCATTGCTATCATTTTATGTTGTTTCGTTATTTTTAATGTTATAATCATTCTGATGATTATCACCATTATCAATCTCCTCTTCATTATTACTGTTGCGTGACCTATTCTCAGCATTTTTCTCCAGATGCATGGTCAGTGTGTATGCGTGAGTTCGACTGCGCCTGTCGGCTTATACATATGTGGATATCATATACGTGCACCCAGGCCTATGGAGGTGAATGCGATTGAGCGTGCGTGTAGTGAATCAACACTATACCAATATATAATTAACTGTTGGAACCATGAACTTACTAGAGGGAAGTCTTACGACCTCAAACGGCCGTTAAACCTCTTGCCAAGACTCAGGTGTCCCCGCCACGGTAACGGCGGACAGCTGAACCGGTCAGCCCGAGTCGGGAGGCTCGGACGCTGACAGGCAATAAAGATCCTGCTCAATTTTTTGTCTTTTTCTTCCTTTCGATGTCGAAAGATATTTCTAGAGCCACAACAGACTAAACTTAAGAATGAGTTTGGTCAGAAACGTAAAATAAATTTATGAATTATGAGGCCTATCAAAGACAATCGAGTGAATAAACATAAGCTTTGATACATTCAAGGATGTATGAAATTTAAAAAATGGTTAACGATTATGATTACATATTATGATATATGTTAAGATAATGTGCACAAGTTAGCATAAATTATAATAAAGTTTCGTAAAAGCTTATGAACAGCAAAGTGAAAAATACTCTCAGCGGCCTGCACAGCTCGGCATATGGCCTGTACGGTATATGATATATATAAATTATTAAGTTGCATGACTTGCGCTAATAATAAATAAGATAAAGAAGATACAGGCGGAAACTACTATTTCATTTATAATCATCGGCATTGACTTTCCAGTTTTAACTTACGATCTGTATCAAAAAGCCTTACTGAAGTTACATATACTTGCTTATTCACAGATAAGATATAGGTGAACGACTTGTAGTGTTTCCCTTAGAGGAAAAGTAGATATAAAATCAAAGCAATTTTGCAGGTCCTCTCTCGCCGGATTCCTCCTCGCTTCCCGCTACCGTCAGCGAGCTGTGATTCCTGATTAAAGACGCATCCGCGCATCACTATTTCTTATTATTCGTTCTACTTGCTTGATTCATTTTGCATTTTTTTATTGTTTCATGTGTAGCAAACGTAGGCGATATCTCGGCCGACTGAGACGCAACATGCACTCCTAAACAAGGACGAGGAAAGCTCTGCGTGGCACGCGTCTCTGGGACTAATGTGGTCTACTTTATGTGGAAATAAGCTGTCGTATCTTTTGTCTTTACACAAGGACATATATATATTTGCATTTTCATGAAGACACATAAACAAACACACACACACACAGAAACATACACATATACAAACACACACACACACACACACACAAGTACACATATACATGTGTATATATATATATATATATATATATATATATATATATATATA
>BOPN01002312.1:43645-47362 GCA_017312705.2 Penaeus japonicus | reverse complement strand
ATATACATATATATATATATATATATATACATATATGTATACATATTTATGTTTATGGATATATGTGTATATATTTATCTATTTATATATATTGTGCGCGTGATTTTATTCATACTGAACTCCAGACCGTGACTTGGTCTCCGGTATTCTTAATTCCGCAGTGCGTGGTAACTATGCATATCGACTGGCGTGTTCTTCTTTTGTTCGATAGCTTCTCTTTAATGATTATTGCAATATTCTTATATATGACCTAAGCAATCAAAATTGCGAACAGTTTTCATGATCTGTTTGACTGAATCATGCTGCCAAGTATAATTCTTTTCATCCATATAATAGTCGATCTTGCCTGTGCCTCATACGTCACGGCTTCCCTTGGGCACTCTGCTATGTAGGAAAATACATCTGACGTTAGACTGGAGCCCGGTGCGTGTGATTCTCCTCATCCTCTGGTGCACTCCTTTATCTAAATGACACTCACCAGCCGAGAGCTCGGAGACCTGCCAGGAATTATTTTTTTTATTAAGCATTTGTTGAAAATAGCTCTGCAAAATAATACACGTAAATAGATCCCTGTAACACATGCAGCCTTGCGGTTACCCTATTTGATTTTGTTTATGTTTTTGTCCTTTGCTATAGTTTGTCCTTTCAATTTAGCCCTCTGTTGGGTTTCACAATATCCTTGCATACCTCTCATTTCGTGTACAACCCTTTAGGCTGCTATAACTGCTTTAATATAAGTTTTCATTATCTAACAGGATGGAATATCACCATTTACTCAGTCTATCACTCCATTCCAGTATCCCTTTCAATTCGTGACAGATAGAAGAGATTTGACTTTAGAGATTATCATTGTATTTTTTTATGTTATCACAGTCATGATTATTGCGATTACTCCTGATATAACTTTTTTATGCCATTTTCATTTCCGTCATTATCATTAACCTTATTATTATCATCCTTACTATTATCATATTGATTATTGTTGTTTATGTTTATGTTGTTTTTATTGTCATCGGACGATTTTCTTTTCATTATTATTATTGTTATCCTTATAATTATCATCATTATCCTTGTTATCATTTTCATTATTATTGCTATCATTATCACTTTCATTGTCGATATCATTATCAATATCACTATCATTCTTGTTATCATTGATTTTATCATAATTTTAATTATTACAATCATCATCATTATCACTGTCATAATTATCATTCCTATTAAGATTATTTTTAATATCATCATTAGTAGTAGTATGACTAGTATTGTTACTATCATCATTATCATTCTTATTCCTGTTTTGTTGTTCTGGCTACCATCTCATATTATTTTATTGTCTTTTTTTATTGTTGTTCTTGTCGTTCTCATTATCATTTTTTGTTATCATTTTTATTATCATTATTATCATTTTTATTATCATTTTTCATCATTATTGTTATCTTTGTTAGTAGTAGTAGGAGTAACAGTTGTTTAGCAGTAATACTTTGATCCTAATATTAGAATATATAATCATCATCATCATCATTATCATCCGCATCACCATCATCATCCTCGTCGTCATATCATCATCATCATCATCATCATCATCATAATCTCCATCATCACATAACCATTATAATGATTATAGTGATAATCATCATTATTGTTGTTGTTATCATTATCGCTGTAATTATGATTATTACCATCCTATTACCGATATTATTATTATGATTGCACATTTGTTATTCTCTTTCGTTGATAATTTAATTGTATTCTGATAGAAGGGTCAAGGCAAAGTCGTAGCGCTTGACCTTTCGTGTCACGCAGAGAAAACCCGTAAGAAAACACATTGAGGCGTTTGTTCATTCAATATCTTCGGCATACGAGTATAGTATCTCTCTCTCTCTCTCTCACTTTCACTCTCACTCTCACTCTCACTCTCTCTCTCTCTCTCTCTCTCTCTCTCTCTCTCTCTCTCTCTCTCTCTCTCTCTCTCTCTCTCTCTCTCTCTCTCTCTTTCCTTCTCTCTCTCTCTCTCACTCTCACTCTCATTTTCATTCTCACTGTCACTCTCACTCTCACTATCTCACTCTCTCTCTCATTCTCTCACTCTCTCATTCTCTCTCTGTCTTTTTATCTAGCTATCATCTTCTGTCAATCTATTTTTTTATCCATATCTCTTTATTCCCCTGCCTATCTTTTTCACTCCTTTTGTCTCTCTCAATGTCTTGCTTTCTATTTTCTCATTCACTGACTTGTCCTCTTGTAATTTTCTTTCTCCTTTTGTTTGATCCTCTGATACGCTTATCATGGGTATTCCATCTCCATTTGATAAAATACAGGCTTTGTTTCCTTTTATTTTTCCCGGATCTGGAATAGTTTAATCATTGACTATTTTAAACGTTCCGGTCAACCCGAACCATTCATAAATGAAACTAATTCCATTGCTAACTGACGCGTTTGATCTCTAATATCATATTGATAATTTTATTGATTAAATCGTGTGAATCCCACTTAACAACTCAATCTACGTAGCATTAAAACGCTTATGCAATTTGAATTGCTATATGGGATCAGCGCTGAAATTGCATTTGCCAAGGATAACCTAACTAGTTATCACCTACATGATTTTATCTTTATACAGTCTAAAAGTGTTATCCCTCTTTCTGAACCGTGAAACAAGTGCTGTATTCTTATTTATTTCCATCTCAGTGCAAAGTGTAAATAATATCACATGAATCCAGATTCATTAAAATGAAAACTTTTATTTACAACATAAGCTGTTTTGTGGACAATCCAGTTTTGTGTTTAGTATCATTTAATCTTTATTTTTTCATATGCAAAGCCTCACTTTTGCCGACTTCCGTAAGTTTTATTTTTTGTTAAAAAAGAAATCTATGCACCTACATTTTGGACATACCATGTGGCAAAAATGACACAAAAGCTCTTAAATACGTTTGACAGCGATAGTCTATCCATCACAACATCTTGACTTTACTGATACACCCAGCCAGTGTAACTTCAAAAGGTATCACGTGAACTTCGGTTTCTAGACACCCTCTCTCCTTCGAACTGTTGGAGGATGCATGGGTTAGAGCAACACACACAGGAGAAGCTTATTCGACTTCTTTGGGCGCTTCCGGAGAGACAGGAGAGGAGAGGTTAGAACCTCGTGGTGGCTTCAACGGCGTCGATGTTTCACGTTGAACGAAGCCTTTCTTTTTATCCTGGAGAGACGGAGGGCAGCGAGGCGAACTTTCGCTATATAACTGCTCGGATCTGCTGGTGTTCGAAGCATTAGTGGAAAGCTGTGAAGAGACAGATGAAGGCGGGGAGGACTTGCTGTCCAGGAATAGGCTGTCAATACTACTCGGGGAGGATAAGTCGACATATGAAAAGAGTTGAGCGCATCGCTTTTCCTTTTTGGCGGCCTCGGACTTCGATGGTTTTCTTGCCACAACCGAGGCGTCTTCTTGTGGGTCATTCTTGAAGGTCACTTGTTTTCCTTTGCTCTTGTGCTCTAATCCATCAGACGCTGAAGAAGGGCCTTTCTTACCTGAGGATAAATTGGATGCTTGCCTGGCTATGGTCTTGCTTTGCGATATAGGTCTAGGCAGGGCTACGGAATCTCCGTCTTGGCGAAAAGCAGATCGAGCTGGAGACGGAGTCGGAGGTCGTGGCATGTTGATCGACTCAACAGCTATTCTTGCTGCAGTTGGCTGATTCATTGACGAAATG
>BOPN01002311.1:216585-218115 GCA_017312705.2 Penaeus japonicus | reverse complement strand
AGAGAGGGAGAGAGAGAAAGAGAGAGAGAGAGAGAGAGAGAGAGAGAGAGAGAGAGAGAGAGAGAAAGAGAGAGAGAGAGAGAGAGATAGAGAAAGAAAGAGAGAGAGAGGGAGAGACAGAGAGAGAGAGATAGAGAGAGAGAGAGGGAGGGAGAGAAAGAGACCACTAACCAATAAACTTCGAAAACCGATATAGCATAGAATGATATTGCATTTATTCCCATCGACAAATCAGCTCCATAGCTTTATATTGATCATAAAAATTGACACATCGAATTCGTCCCTTGGCGGTACTTCTTGGAATAAGCAGAAAGCGTGAATAAAAAAAGGGGGAAAAGGCAGAAAAGCAGAAATTTTCAATATCTATATTCCAGTCTCTAGCGACCAGACGTGTGCATAAGGAGACTAGTAGATCGCTTGGGCAGATGCCATTGCAACCTTGCCAGAGACAAGATGATTTTCTCTCTTTTTACTGTCTCTCTACTCTTTCTTCTTCTTGCTCTTTCTCTCTTTTATGTGTTTTTGTATGTTTATTTTTTTCTATTGATAATCACTCTCTCTTTCTCTTTCTCTCTCTCTCTCTCTCTTTTTTTTCTCTCTCTTTCTCTCTTTTTCTCTCTCTCTCTGTCTAACATCTACCTAGTCTCTCAATCTCATTCTCCCTCTCTCCCTGTTCTTCTTTCTTCCTAAGTCTCCTCCCACCATTCTCTCTTTCTCTGACTATCTCTCCCTTCCCATTCTCCGTCTTTCTTCCTCTCGGCCCTTTCAATTCTCTCCTCCTCTATATATATGAGGAGGCATTGAAAATAGTCTGCAGAATTCGTAATCTACGGCCCTATAGAATATTAGCATTACTATGTCGTGCTATAAAGATAAATGCTAAACAAGAATTTAAAAAAGAGAGTACTTTTTATAGGAATTTTGAATCGGATGATTTTGAATCTTAAATTCTTGATCTTCTTTGATTATATTATGCATCTAAATGAGAATTTTGATTCAGACCAGGATGCTGAAGGATTTATTCTTTATGTCCTTAAGGTTTTCGAATATGGCAGAAAGCTGTATGTGTTTTTTTTTTATTTAAATTTAACAAAGACGTTCGACTAGGAGGACTGTTATCAACAATGTAAATATTAGATAAAGTTAGGAATAATTACAATGACAGATGAATTGCTCAAAAAGAAAGAAAGAAAGAAAGAAAGGAAAGAAAAAAAGCCCCAGAAATCAGAGTTTGAACCGAATTCCAAGTCTGCGAGGAAGAGGAAGAGGAGGAGAAGGAGAAGGAGGAGGAGGAGGAGGAGGAGGAGGAGGAGGAGGAGGAGGAGGAAGCCACTCCTCTGTAGGAAGAAGAGGCGAAGGGCAAAACGCTCTCTTGCCTCTCTCTCCTCCAGTTTCTATGGAGATGAAATATGGGAGGTTACGTATCCTCACATGGGGGACGGGACCCAAGTGGGGGGGAGGGGGGGGGAGAAGGGTTGAACCAGTAATATGTGCTGATGAGGAGGATTTTTTTTTTTTTTTTTTTTTTTT
>BOPN01002311.1:204085-209085 GCA_017312705.2 Penaeus japonicus | reverse complement strand
TCCCTTCTTCCACTTACCACATGTAACAACTATCTATTTAAATTATATTTATCTCTATATTCTTCATTCCTTCCCTCTCCCATTCAACCGCCCTCGTATATCCCCTCGTATTTTCCCCTTCCTCCATTCGTATTGCTTTTTAATTCTCTCTCCCTATTTCATGTTCATTGATCATAATGTTTTTTCCCATCTTACATTCAATAATTCTTACTAAACATTAAGTTTGTGAAAATAAATTCTTGAATAGTGAATTTCGTCATATGCCATCGTTATTTATTTCTATTCATCTTTATAAGTGTTGTTACCATTATCATTATGATGATAGGGATAATGATGATAATATATGATGAAGATGATTATAATAATGAATCATTAGTACTATCATTATCCTTATTGTTATCATTATTATTATCATTACTGTCATAATGAGGATGCTGATAAAGATAATGACAACTATAATGATAATGATGATAATGGCATGTTATTGATTATAGTAATGAAAATAACTATGGTGATAATAAAACTAGCAATGATAATGATAATGATATCTTAATGCTAATAAAAATTATGATAAGGATAGCAATAATAGTAATAGTGACAAAATCAATGGTAATGTTAATAATAGTGAAAATGATAATGATAATTATTTTAATAATCATGACAATGATAATACTATTAACGGTATTAATGATAATCCTATTGATAATAGTAATGGTAATAACAATGGTAATAATGATTATAATAATACTAATGGTGACAATAGTATGAATTTAATGATAATAAAAAAATAAGAATATATAGTAATGATGATAACAATACTGATAATAACAATAGTAATAGTAAATATGATGATAATGATAATTCTAAAAATGACAATAAAAGAAAGGATAATAATAATACAGATAGTGATGAGGATAATGAAAGTAATAGTGTAAATGGTAGTGATGATAATGATGATAGTAATGATGATAAGGACATGCTAAGGGCAAGAATGACAATATTAATGATAACAGCAATAATAATGATGAGAAAGATAATGACTATTATAATTGTAATTACGATTATGATGATGTTAAGAAAAAAATACAATAATAAAAGTGTTAACGATAATAATGATAATAGAAATGATAATGATCATGAAAAATAATAAAAATGATGATGATGATGATGAAAAATATGAGCAATGATAATGATAATAATGATGATAATGATAATAATAATATTTATGATAATTACTTCTATAATGATTACGATAACAATGATAATAGGACTAATGAAATTATGGATGATGATAATGATAGTAATAATGATAATACAAATGATGAAAATGATAGAAAATGATGAAAATGATATCAATGATTATAACAACAATAATAACGATAATGATGTTAATGATACAAACAGCAACATATATCAACATAGCAACATATAAACATCAGCCTGAAGATCAGTTATTGCAGTCTTAAAAGAGGAAAATAAACAGCAAGGCAAAAAGAATGAAAAATCTTTCCGCGTGATATAAAAACCCCGAAATTTCTCAANTATATATATATATATATATATATATATATATATATATATATATATATATACATATATGAATATGTATTCCAGGTACTCTCCATGGCCCAATATATATCTTATAAATAACATGGAAGTAAAAGTTATCCCTAGGCGCGTCACCCATGACCAACATGCCTGCAGAGAAAATTCAAAATGTAAAAAGTTGGAACGAGGTACAGAAGTTTGTTACCCCGGGAAATCTAGATGAATATTTTTTTGTTAAACAATATTGAGTTACACGCAAATCCCCCCCATCTTCCCCCCCTCCCCCCACCCCCCTCCCTTCTCTCATCACTCACTCGCTACGCTTCCCCTCCCTTCTTCATTTTCTTCCTCTCTTCGTTTATTCTATTCTTTCTTAAAGACGGACAGTTAAAGAAGAAGAAGAAGAAGAAGAAGAAGTAAAGGAAGAAAAACAGCCCAAGAATGTAACTTTTCGTTAATTGCGCTATCATTTACGAACACAAAAAAGACATACAGGCGATAAGATAAACAGATACGTTTCATCTTGTTCATTTCCACGACACTAAATCAAGTGCGAACTTTCTTGATTCTCGAGTGTCCTTTTCCATCTTCTTCCTCCATTTCTTTCTTTCTCTTTCTCTTTCTCTTTCTCTCTCTCTCTCTCTCTCTCTCTCTCTCTCTCTCTCTCTCTCTCTCTCTCTCTCTCTCTCTCTCTCTCTCTCTCTCTCTCTCTCTCTCTCTCTATCTCTAGCTCTCTCTCTATCTATCTCTAGCTCTATCCTTCTCTCTATATTTCTATCTATCTCTCCATATGTCTATCTGTCTGCTCGAATACACTTCCACAATAAAATATCTCTTTTGCATTTTGTCTTCGAGTTCACCAACAGAAATATTTGACTTTCATTAAACCGCTTTGCAACTCCCGGTGGAAATTTACCTTTCTTGTACAAGTAAATTTATATGTCTTTGTCATTGCCTGGGAGAATTTACGTCCGGGGCATATCATGTTTTCTGAAAGTTACTTTTTTTTTCTTTCTTTTTTACTAAATGAAAAAAAAAAAATCGCCATCATTCTGAGATCCGCGTGTACGCTCTTCTGCCCTCGTGAGTTTGTATGCCTATGTTTCTCTGTACTTCTACCCACGCTTTATCTATCTCTCTTTCTTTCTCTCTCTCTCTCTCTCTCTCTCTTCTTCTTTTTCTCCCAATCCCTCTCAGTTTGTCCCTCTTACTCCTTCTCTCTCCTTTTCTTCCTTTCTCTCCCTCCCTCTCTCTCTCTCTCCCTCTCTTTTTCTCTCTCCTCCCCCCCACCTCTCTCTCTTTCTTTTTTTCTTCCTCTTCATCTCACTCCTTCTCTCATTTTTTCTTACTCTCACCCACTCACTCTTTATCTCTCCTTTTTTTTCTCTCTCTCTCTTTCTATCTCTTCCTCTCTATTTCTCTCCCTCTTTCTTGACCTCTCGCATTCACTCTTTCTCTCTCCTTTTCTTCCTCCCTCTCTCTCTCTCTTTCTCTTCCTCTCTCTTTCTCTTCCTCTCTATTTCTCTCCCTCCTTCCCTCCCTCCCTCCCTCCCTTCCCCTCCTTCCCTCGCCACCACTTACCGTCTTCAGCGAGAGGATATGACCCAGGCTGACGTGTCAATGACCTCGCCTGAACCCCGAACGACCTTAGGTAACGACCTTGCGATTGAAGGCGGGAGGACGTGTTGTTGCTTGTTGCTTGTTGGTATAGGTGTGGGTTATAGCTTTTCCTTTTTTCTTTTGTGACTGTCTGTTTGTCTATTTGTAAGTTTATTTCTTGCTTCTCTTTCTCTCTTTTTTTTCTCACTCTCTCGATTTTTTTATCTCTTTTTCTTCATCTTCTTCTATCTCTTTTTCTGTCTATCTATATATCTATCTGCTATTTTTCCCCTCTTTCTTTCTTTCTGTCTGTCTGTCTCTCTCTCTCTCTCTCTCTCTCTCTCTCTCTCTCTCTCTCTCTCTCTCTCTTTTTCTCTCTCTCACTCTATCTCTGACTATATATTTATCAATCTATGTCTATCTGTCTATTGATGTATCTCAAATTGTTTTCCCTTTTTTCCCACTCTGTCCTTGTCCATTTTTCTTTATCTCTCTTTCTATGTTGTCTTTCTCACTCACTCACACACACACACACACACATGCACTCTCTCTCTCTCTCTCTCTTTCGCGCTCTGTCTCTATCCCCTCCTCCCCCTCTCCCTCCCTTCTTCCACTTACCACAAGTAACAACTATCTATTTAAATCATATTTATCTCTATATTCTTCATTCCTTCCCTCTCCCATTCAACCGCCCTCGTATATCCCCTCGTATTTTCCCCTTCCTCCATTCGTATTGCTTTTTAATTCTCTCTCCCTATTTCATGTTCATTGATCATGATGTTTTTTCCCATCTTACATTCAATAATTCTTACTAAACGTTAAGTTTGTGAAAATAAATTCTTGAATAGTGAATTTCGTCATATGTCATCATTATTTATTTTTATTCATCTTTATAATCATCAGAAGTGTTGTTACTATTATCATTATGATGATAGGGATAATGATGATAATATATGATGAAGATGATTATAATAATGAATCATCAGTACTATCATTATCCTTATTGTTATCATTATTATGATCATTACTGTTATTATCAGTGATGATAATTATGATTATGATATCGATGGTGATTAGAAGAAAAATGTTTATGATGACAGTCATAATGAGGATGCTGATAAAGATAATGGCAACTATAATGATAATGATGATAATGGCATGTTATTGATTATAGTAATGAAAATAACTATAGTGATAATAAAACTAGTAATGATAATGATAGTGATATCTTCATGCTAATAAAAATTATGATAAGGATAGCAATAATAGTAAGAGTGACAAAATTAATGGTAATGTTAATAATAGTGAAAATGATGATGATAATTATTTTAATAATCATGACAATGATAATACTATTAACGGTATTATTGGTTATCATAATGATAATAGTAATGGTAATAACAATGGTAATAATGATTATAATAATACTAATGGTGACAATAGTATGGATTTAATGATAATAAAAATATAAGAATATTTAGTAATGATGATAACAATACTGATAATAACAATAGTAATAGTAAATATGATGATAATGATAATTCTAAAAATGGCAATAATAGAAAGGATAATAATAATACAGATAGTGATGAGGATAATGAAAGTAATAGTATAAACGGTAGTGATGATAATGATGATAGTAATGATGATAAGGACATGCTAAAGGCAATGATAACATTATTAATGATTAATGATAACAGCAATAATAATGATGAGAAAGATAATGACTATTATAATAGTAATTACGATTATGATGATGGTAAGAAAAAAAAATACAATAATAAAAGTGTTAACGATAATAATGATAATAAAAATGATAATGATCATGAAAAATAATAATAATGATGATGATA
>BOPN01002311.1:165000-172500 GCA_017312705.2 Penaeus japonicus | reverse complement strand
ATACTCTGTCTGTCTTGCTTTCTCTCTCACTTTCTCTCTCTCTCTCTGTCTGTCTTGCTTTCTCTCTCACTCCCTGTCTTTCTTGTTTCTCTCTCTCTCTCTCTCTCTCTCTCTCTCTCTCTCTCTCTCTCTCTCTCTCTCTCTCTGTCTCTCTCACTTTCTCTCTCTCTCTGTCTGTCTTCTTGCTTTCTCTCTCACTCTCTGTCTTTCTTGCTTCTCTGCTTCTCTCTCTCTCTATGCATCTCTCTCTGTCTTGCTCTCTCTCTCTTTCTTGCTCTCTCTCTATCTCTCTGTCTCTGTCTCTCTCTCTCTCTCTCTTTCTTTTTCTGTCTCTGTCTGTCTGTCTTTCTCTATCGCTTTCTCTCTCTCTCTCTCTTTCTCTGTCTTTGTCTGTCTGTCTCTCCCTCTCTCTCTCTTTCTCTCTCTCTCTCTTCCTCTGTCTCTGTATCTCTCTCTTTCTTGCTCTCTCACTTTCTCTTTCTCTCTCTCTTTCTCTCTCTTTCTGCCTCTCTCTCTCTCTCTCTCTCTCTCTCTCTCTCTCTCTCTCTCTCTCTCTCTCTCTCTCTCTCTCTCTCTCTCTCTCTCTCTCTCTCTCTCTCTCTCTCTCTCTCTCTCTGCCTCTCTCTAAAAATTACTAGAATATGAAAGCCGCCAATTATTGATGATAAAGCAACAAATTAATTTTTCATTGCAATGGCAGAAATCCAACATCAGGGCCCCTTTAAACTACACGCTTACTATATTACTACTATTACTATTTTCTTTATTGCACAAATAATAAAAGAAAAAATAACTGCCTTCGGCCAGTTCAGCACTTAACGTATTATGCAACTTCATGTAAACAACTATATTTGATAGAATTTACTCTCTACTTTATCATAAAAGTGTACGAAGCCTAATAAGTGCTTTCTAAGGGCATTTCACTCAATGGCACCAGTGCCACCCGCTCGGCACATCAGACAGGTTTCAATTCAGAGGGAGGGAGCTTCACGTGACGTATCTAAGGTTTCTTTCACTCATGTTTCGTTTCCTGTTGGTCAGTTTTTGTATTTTACTTTGTTATGAGGCTTATACGTGCCGGCACTTCTGACGGATTTTTTGTCATCTGCTGTAATTGTAGAATAGTCATTATCAGCTCATTATGTTCTTTAAGCTCATTGTGACAAAAGTGTTATACTGTAGTTTAATGAGAGGACAAAAAATGATAATCTTTCTTCTTATTATTCTTTTTATCAGTATCGACTTTCGAAAGAAATATCCTTTCCATAAAAAAAAAAAAAAAAAAAAAACATGAAGCCACGGAGAAGAGGAAGGAGACCACTCCTTATGGCTGTGAATGCCACAGCACAAACCAGGCATACCGACACAGGGGCATATTGCAGCCGCTGTACGTGGTCTGGTTCACCTTCCTCGCCTTATGAGTACTTGATGGAGACCGAGGATGGAGGCCATTAAAGGCTTCCTTTCCCGCTAGAGTCGGGTGAGCGTGATGCCATCTATGTTTGGGATTTTAAACTAAACCTATATTTCATAATTATGGTAGTCATAATGATGATTTATATCATCCGTTATCTAATATTGTCACTAGTCTTAATCTAATTGTAAATAGATAGATGGATAAACTAATAGATACAAATAATATAATAAAGAAAGGTTTGCCCGCGTCGGCACGTTCACGTCACCAACGGTTTAAGTGATGACGACGACAATTCAAGCATCTGCTTTAATTGTCGTTACTTGCAGCAACATGCACAGCACCACTGGCACCATCAATTGGAAATGCAGCAACAGCCACAGTAGCTGCACCATCAACAGCCGAAATAAATACAGCACCAACTCCACATCACCAGTAACACTGACCATCACCTTCAACACCACAAACACCACTACTAATAATAATACTAACAGCAATGAAAATTTACAATACCTTAATCAACTACAAAAACACAAGCACAACTATCTACACAATCCTGTGCAACAAAAACAACACCCATAACAACGAAAGGAAAATTAGTATCAACACCAACAACAAAAACATTCCTAGCATTATCACCAACAGTACCGTCAGAACCTCCCCCTAAAAAAAGAAAGAAAAGAAAAAAAGAAAGCAACATCACCACTTCGCCAACCACCAACACCACCACTATCTCCACCACCAACACCACTATATACACCAATATATACACCACCACCAACAACTGGGTTATCTCCAACACCATTAACACCAACCAAAAATACCATTGCAAACAACAGCCCCCCCCCAAAAAAAAAAAAAAAAAAAAAAACACCTCCACCTGTAACAACTCCCCCAAAACGACCACCAAAGCCACCACCACTACTACCACCCCCACCACCACCTCCACCACACACACCCAACCGGTTAAACGAGCTGCAATATCCCAGCCCTTTCCCCCAGACACGAACCCGAGATAAGAAAGCGAACCAGGTCTCCAAGGGTCGCAGCGAAACAGCTCTAAGAAGTAAGAGGGAAAAGAGGAGGACGAACACCGTCTTTTGGTGTTTATGTCAACGAAGCAGAGGGAAAGAAGATGGGAACGGAAACAAAAGAAAGTGATATGCGGCATGACACATTTTTTTTTCTGTCTGGAGTTGTTTGTCTTTATATATATATATATATATATATATATATATATATATATTTGAATGAGTTTATATGTAATCAGCAAGAAAGGCTGATAAAAGAGGTATCCTTCTGGGAATAAAATTATACAGATATAAGTTCTACACAAAGTGCATTTCCATGAATTTTCTGTGAAAGATTTTAACAGACTAACAGACATGCAACTAGATACCAGCATATTCTTTGTCTCTTAAATGTTTAAAACAATCAAAACATATCCTGCTTTGAATTGAATATCACAGTGTATACTCGTAGAGGCAAGGATTAGGCCAAAGAGCTGCGGAGGCCACGCGTCATCTCGTCCTCAGGTTATCTTGGAGCTTACGGCGATGACCAGTCCTGAGTCCTTCTGAGAGAAAATGTTATCCTACGAATTCTGAAGAGAAACTCAGTGATGCGGTGAAGATACTCTCTATATAGTATGAGCATGTGAGAAAATACCAATAAATACCCTCTGAGAATGGGTGAGAAGCGAAGTCTGAAGATCAGAGATAAATAAACTCGATGCTTCTTATAGTTAGTGGTTGAAGGAACCGCCTTGTAAATGAGGTTAATTTTCGCTTGGGCGTGAGCGATGCGACATGTCGATGCGAACGACGAAGCCCAAATGGAAGCGTTCTCGGGACTGCGAAGCCATTTGTAAAGATGCATATTATAATAGCACGATAAGCTATCCGAGCAGCGAACTGTCCGTATCAGCAGAGAGAATTAATTAATAACAAGCTAGAGAAATCGACAAAATCACGAAAGCGCAACAAGAAGACGACGCAAACATAAAAAAAACAAAAGCCATCGTAAACTGTGCAGCATATTTCAACCAGAAGTGAAATCGGAAACTTCCGCGGGAAAGAAAGTCTCAAAATATCGACACTCAGACGATGTCCAGCCCTGTACAGACGGCGTAGGTTAGCAATCAAACTGTCCCATCAGCACAGTCATACAAATTTTACTCATGCGTTCAGGAATGCAAAAGCAGTAGTAGTTCACCGTACCATATTTTGAGTACCAAGCAGATGTTTATTCTGCCTGAGCCTTCATAATTTGGTTTGTTGCTAGGTCATATAGGGATGCGAAATATAGAATTATTAATAGAAATACACGGCAGGCTATATGGTTCGGTAACAAAGGGATTCAAGCTTACTGATAATTTGGTTGATCCTATTCTCCAATGACTTGCTTAAAAAACAACAACATTCGAATTAACTAGAAAGAGAGAGAGAGAGAGAGAGAGAGAGAGAGAGAGAGAGAGAGAGAGAGAGAGAGAGAGAGAGAGAGAGAGAGATAAAGAGAGAGAGCGCGAGAGAGAGAACTGGAAAGAGAGAGAAACAAAGAGAGAGAGAGAGAGAGGGAGAGAGAGAGCGCAATTGTTTGAGAGGATAAACAACATAGCCGGATCGTGTTGCAGGTGAGCGAGAAGGGATGCTGCAGAGTGCAACGCCAGCGATAGGCTTGTTGCAGAGTGTTGCAAGCTAATAGGAGATTAGGCTAATGGAACCTCTACACCTGTATGCAAATATCCTAATCCGCAAGGACATCGAATATTGACTTGCATCATGCATAGGCCAGACCATTTTTTTGGCCCGTGTGTATTTGTGTTTCTTTGTGTTTCTCTTTTCTCATATCTCTCTCTCTCTCTCTCTCTCTCTCTCTCTACCCCCCCCCCCCTCTCTCTCTTTGTGCGTGTATGTCTACTTTCTCTCTGCCTGCTTGACGGGTATTGTACTCAACTTGATCAAATCCTTTTCTGCAGTATGTCCCTGTCTATGTCTGACAGGTTGTCTCTCTGACCTTCTGCTAATTAATCTATCAGTGCGACCGCCTGACAGTCTGTCTGTGTGTCTCTTGTCCGGCAGCCTTCTTCGCCACAAGGAGCCACATCTCACTCCCGCCGGACTACCGCCACTTTGTCGTATTTAATAATGTCAGTTAAATTGTAATTCACTGATTTGTGTGACGACACCAACTCCATATGCTACATCTTGGATGTGCAACTGTTTTGCAGGTAAGAGAGGCGCGTTTTCGAGCGAATTTCACAAGTTCGAGTAACGTTTCTGGGTGCGAGTGCAATGCAGTCACGCTTGCAAGCACGAGGTGTACAAGATGCATTTCTGAGCGCAATAGATCTGCTTTCTCTTCCTCATAACCTCATGGCCTGCATCTCAACTTGGTGCTGTAGCAGAGATTCTGCCACACCCCAGTGGCCAATTCTCCCTGATACCAACCCATTTGTTCTCCTTCCAAGTCTTGCAGAGATCACCACTCTGACCCCGTGGCACACATGTCTGACTCTAGCACTACAATAACCCTTCTTCTTCTTGCTTTACGTAAACACTGGAGAAAGGTCTTCTCTGCTGCATTTTACCCATCAACTGCACACTTCACCCCTTCTCTGACAGATTCTCGTCCTACTAATTACGTCTGACAGTATCCGAGCCAAGTGCAGTGCGAATGACAGACGCGGGCAGTTACGGGTCATGGGGGCAAAGAGTGTTCCCATATCCTTACATGTCGCGAGTGGCTTACTGTGAGGACACACAGATCCCGATCGTCATGCTCAGGATTAGGCATTCGATTCCAAAAATATCCCACATGGAGCTGTACTAGATTCACTGTCCTCATAAGAGTAACCAATAAGAAAGGAGATATTACCTAGACTACTTAAGGATATTTTCATTACCTCTATCAATAACGCAAACACTTTATTTCATAGATGATGTCCACATTAACTTGTACCTCATCCTCCAAAGCCCCCTCTCAGTTTTCCAGGATGCCACTGATAAGTTAAGATGTTATTGTGTCTTCCAGTGCTTCTCATTGCTAAAAGGAATGGGTCTTTCAGTCCCGTCGTTGACTACCGCAAGCTAAACTCTCTCGCCGTCCTCGATCGCTTTCCTATACTCTCTCCTTAAGAGTATAGGGAAGAGGCGACCAGAGAAGGAAACCATGTTTTTTGGCGCTTTCGATTTTCAACAAGGTATGCTGTTGGTTTATCTCCGGAGTTTCGGCCACTAACTGCATGCATTAATCTGACAAACATATGCCATTTAGTCGACACAACTCTTCTATCATGTTCGCGGGGCTCATATCTAAAATCATCCAAGGGCTTATTGGTGACACTGTATTTCGTATCTGAATGACACAAAAGATCAAGAAGTCAAATTAAGACGAGTTTTACAGTGCTTGTCTGACGTCATTTTTATGATAATCTTCAAAAAGTGCATGCCTCTCGCCAGACAGTGCATCTAAGGGCATACCATCAGCTCTCCTGGCCCCTGCAACAGCAAAATTAAGCCCGTTATTAACTTCTCGAAGTCTGAGTTGATTGCATGGCCGTTGAAATAGTTCCTCAGACGAGATGCCACCTTCATTTGGGAGACAACAATATGCATTTGATTTGCTGGAACTCCTGCAGAAGTGCAACAGTCGATTTCACTCCATTGCATACATCAACTGAAAGCTCAATCATACTCTTTTAGAGATTGTTTACACTCCAGGTTCAATTAACAAAATAGTCGACTCTCCTAGTTGTAAATCAGCAGATCCTTTATATGCTAATATTACCTCGAGGATAGTGCAGCTCCTATTTCTCGGCTTCCTACCTTGGCCCCCATCAAACGCTAATACCTGCAGGATGGCCTTCACAATCAAGATTCCACCCCTGGAAAAAAATGTGATGCAAAACAGTAACATCATTGCAAGATCTCGGGGTAGACACACTCGTGGACCTTTGATGTACACTCACAGGTCAACGCAACTAAAGTGCCACCTGCTCTTTCTCTCTCTCTCTCTCTCTCTCTCTCTCTCTCTCTCTCTCTCTCTCTCTCTTTCTCTCTCTCTCTCTCTTCTTCTTCTTCTTCTTCTTCTTCTTCTTCTTCTTCTTCTTCTTCTTCTTCTTCTTCTTCTTCTTCTTCTTCTTCTTCTTCTTCTTCTTCTTCTTCTTCTTCTTCTTCTTCTTCTTCTTCTTCTTCTTCTTCTTCTTCTTCTTCTTCTTCTTCTTCTTCTTCTTCTTCTTCTTCTTCTTCTTCTTCTTCTTCTTCTTCTTCTTCTTCTTCTTCTTCTTCTTCTTCTTCTTCTTCTTCTTCTTCTTCTTCTTCTTCTTCTTCTTCTTCTTCTTCTTCTTCTTCTTCTTCTTCTTCTTCTTCTTCTTCTTCTTCTTCTTCTTCTTCTTCTTCTTCTTCTTCTTCTTCTTCTTCTTCTTCTTCTTCTTCTTCTTCTTCTTCTTCTTCTTCTTCTTCTTCTTCTTCTTCTTCTTCTTCTTCTTCTTCTTCTTCTTCTTCTTCTTCTTCTTCTTCTTCTTCTTCTTCTTCTTCTTCTTCTTCTTCTTCTTCTTCTTCTTCTTCTTCTTCTTCTTCTTCTTCTTCTTCTTCTTCTTCTTCTTCTTCTTCTTCTTCTTCTTCTTCTTCTTCTTCTTCTTCTTCTTCTTCTTCTTCTTCTTCTTCTTCTTCTTCTTCTTCTTCTTCTTCTTCTTCTTCTTCTTCTTCTTCTTCTTCTTCTTCTTCTTCTTCTTCTTCTTCTTCTTCTTCTTCTTCTTCTTCTTCTTCTTCTTCTTCTTCTTCTTCTTCTTCTTCTTCTTCTTCTCTCTCTTTCTCTCTCGGTCTCTCCGTATCTCTCCCTCTGTCTGTCTCTCTGTCTTTTTCTTTTCTCTCCTCCCCTCCCTCCTTCCCGGTCTCTCTCTCTCTCTCTCTCTCTCTCTCTCTCTCTCTCTCTCTCTCTCTCTCTCTCTCTCTCTCTCTCTCTCTCTAGCTTCTCTTCTTCTTTCTCCCTTCCTTATTTCCTTCTTCCCTGCCACTAGCCTCTCTTCCCTCCTCCCTTTCGTTCAGTCTTTCAGTCTTCCCACTATCCCTCTCTTTATCTCACCC
>BOPN01002311.1:97500-107500 GCA_017312705.2 Penaeus japonicus | reverse complement strand
AAAAAATCAAAATATAGAAAATCACGACTTTAAAAAGATCATGTTACTGCAACTTGAATATCGATCGATGATGATGATAATTAGGAGGATAAGAGTGATAATAATAATGACATTAATGTTTTCTTTTATGTTTGTTTTCATATATCTGACAATATGATTCTGCCAGTTCATGCCTCTAGCTGTTTTTCTGACCTCTGACCTCTCTTTCATCCCCACTCTATTTCCAAGCTGACCCCCTTCAGGCTCGAAAAGTTAATACACACGGGTGCCCTGATGTTGCAGAGATGTCAAAGGAAGCTGTAAATACTCCATACTCTGTGAACATGTTAGAATTACTAGAAGAAAAAATATATAATATTGGAAGGAGATATAAAGAATGGATTGCGTATGGATGGGAGAGAAAGGTTAGGATGAGAGAAAGCGAATAATTGGAGGAGGAAGTGATAAGATGGAATGGAGAGAAAATGAAAGGAAAAGAAGAACTGGAATAAAAAGAAAAAGAAAAAATGCAAGCAAGGGATAAGAGAACAGGAAAGAAAAGGACTAAAAAGAGGAGCCAGAAAGAACATGGCGTCGTTTATATATCATTTTTATTCCAATTTGATCTGAAGTCGCGTCGTCTAACTAACATTCCACGTACGACTGGAACCGCAAAGCCTACAACAAACAATGGATCCAATGGGAAATTCGCCCTTAATGACGTCCACGTGTGACTCGGCCCCGTGATGTGCTGGCCCTCAGCCACGGAGGCAATACAGTGCTACGTGAGTTATACGTCGTCGAGATAACACAAAGAGCGCCGGGCTCGGGTGTGACTCTCGTACCAACAACTCTGAGAAATAAATCCTTCAGATAAAGCGACTTGGCGGACAACTGCGGTGGAAACGGTTCTGGCAACATCTACCGAGAGTGATTCTGGTGGCTGATACTCCTTTGCATGGCATAACACAATGCAGGAAACACAATGGGGATCCTCATGAAGTCAACAGGTGTTTGACTCCGCTAGTAAATAGGACGCTAGTAAAAAGGATGTCGGATACAGGATATCTAGTTTGTTCAGTAGGATTGGGATCAGAAATGGCATCTAAAAAAAAGGAAAAAAAAGAAGAAAAAAAAAAAAAGTTGTGCTCCCTTGGATAACTTTGCTCCGCTTGAATACTTTGTAGATGTTAGATTGCTTTGAAGTAGTAAATAGATACATACATGACACGGATGTTTACTAGGCAAAAGATAATTGGCACGACCAAAACATGGCTTCAAAGTCACTCAGCAATCTGCAATATCTTCGTCTTTCTCTTTACGGATATCTTCACCATCTTCGCTTTATCGCATTTGCTCTCTTTCACAGTGTATTGCAATGTGCTTTTCTGAAGTCACAAACCTTGCCGTTGTTGGGGCAGTAATAGATCTCCAAAGAGAACTAAGCTAAATGTTTCAGTCTATGGCTTATATCCTTATAATGGTTTACTGGGCAAAGGAGAACAAAAAAAAAAAAAAAAAAAAAAAAAAAAAAAAAAAAAAAAACTTGCTTTGCATTCCCCAAAGAGCAATAGATTTCCGAAAGGGGAGAGAGAATAAACCGAGGGTTTGGAAGACCCGAGTATTTATCTACGAGCAATACATTAAGCTGAAGGTTTAGAACACCGTCCTTAAATGCTGACTCTTCAGTGAAATGGATTCATCCGCGAGTATGGAGAGAAGAATTTTGGGAGAAAGAAAAGGGGATTCTGGTTTTAAAAGATGCATTCTACCTCTTGTTCAGTTCCTACCATGATTATTTG
The DNA here is from genome assembly GCA_017312705.2 of Penaeus japonicus. Taxonomy (NCBI): domain Eukaryota; kingdom Metazoa; phylum Arthropoda; class Malacostraca; order Decapoda; family Penaeidae; genus Penaeus; species Penaeus japonicus. The sequence goes on along the minus strand of BOPN01002311.1, from coordinate 105,719 downwards.
GAGGCGGTTGTGTGTGTGTCCTTCCTTACTAGTTTCGATACACCGGTAGTCTGCTCTAGTTGCCCTCGGGTCATGCGGAAGCCGGTCTGGTGCGAACCGCTCTTTGTATTTATTCTTTTTATTCTTATCCACTTTGATACAAGTGTCTTTTCATTCTTATCCACTTTGATACAAGTGTCTTTTCATTCTTATCCACTTTGATACAAGTGTCTTTTCATTCTTATCTACTTTGATACAAGTGTCTTTTCATTCTTATCTACTTTGATACAAATGTCTTTTTATTCTTATCCTCTTTGATACAAGTGTCTTTTTATTCTTATCCACTTTGATACAAGTGTCTTTTTATTCTTATCCACTTTGATGCAAGTGTCATTTTATTCTTATCCACTTTGATACAAGTGTCTTTTTATTCTTATCCACTTTGATACAAGTGTCTTTTTATTCTTATCCACTTTGATATAAGTGTCTTTTCATTCTTATCCACTTTGATACAAATGTCTTTTTATTCTTATCCTCTTTGATACAAGTGTCTTTTTATTCTTATCCACTTTGATACAAGTGTCTTTTTATTCTTATCCACTTTGATATAAGTGTCTTTTCATTCTTATCCACTTTGATACAAATGTCTTTTTATTCTTATCCACTTTGATACAAGTGTCTTTTTATTCTTATCCACTTTGATACAAGTGTCTTTTTATTCTTATCCACTTTGATACAAGTGTCTTTTTATTCTTATCCTCTTTGATACAAGTGTCTTTTTATTCTTATCCACTTTGATACAAGTGTCTTTTTATTCTTATCCACTTTGATGCAAGTGTCATTTATTCTTATCACTTTATTCAGTGTCTTTTTATTCTTATCCACTTTGATACAAGTGTCTTTTTATTCTTATCCACTTTGATATAAGTGTCTTTTCATTCTTATCCACTTTGATGCAAGTGTCTTTTCATTCTTATCCACTTTGATGCAAGTGTCTTTTCATTCTTATCCACTTTGATACAAGTGTCTTTTCATTCATATCCACTTTGATACAAGTGTCTTTTCATTCTTATCCACTTTGATACAAGTGTCTTTTCATTCTTATCCACTTTGATACAAGTGTCTTTTCATTCTTATCCACTTTGATGCAAGTGTCTTTTCATTCTTATCCACTTTGATACAAGTGTCTTCATTCTTATCCACTTTGATACAAGTGTCTTCATTCTTATCCACTTTGATACAAGTGTCTTTTCATTCTTATCCACTTTGATGCAAGTGTCTTTTCATTCTTATCCACTTTGATGCAAGTGTCTTTTCATTCTTATCCACTTTGATACAAGTGTCTTTTCATTCTTATCCACTTTGATACAAGTGTCTTTTCATTCTTATCCACTTTGATGCAAGTGTCTTTTCATTCTTATCCACTTTGATACAAGTGTCTTTTTATTCTTATCCACTTTGATACAAGTTTTTTTCATTCTTATCCACTTTGATACAAGTGTCTTTTCATTCTTATCCACTTTGATACAAGTGTCATTTTATTCTTATCCACTTTGATACAAGTGTCTTTTTATTCTTATCCACTTTGATACAAGTGTCTTTTCATTCTTATCCACTTTGATACAAGTGTCTTTTCATTCTTATCCACTTTGATACAAGTGTCTTTTCATTCTTATCCACTTTGATGCAAGTGTCTTTTCATTCTTATCCACTTTGATACAAGTTTTTTTCATTCTTATCCACTTTGATACAAGTGTCTTTTCATTCTTATCCACTTTGATACAAGTGTCTTTTCATTCTTATCCACTTTGATACAAGTGTCTTTTCATTCTTATCCACTTTGATACAAGTGTCTTTTCATTCTTATCCACTTTGATACAAGTGTCTTTTTATTCTTATCCACTTTGATACAAGTGTCTTTTCATTCTTATCACTTTGTTTAGTGTCTTTTTCATTCTTATCCACTTTGATACAAGTGTCTTTTCATTCTTATCCACTTTGATACAAGTGTCTTCATTCTTATCCACTTTGATACAAGTGTCTTTTCATTCTTATCCACTTTGATACAAGTGTCTTTTCATTCTTATCCACTTTGATGCAAGTGTCTTTTCATTCTTATCCACTTTGATACAAGTGTCTTTTCATTCTTATCCACTTTGATACAAGTGTCTTTTCATTCTTATCCACTTTGATACAAGTGTCTTCATTCTTATCCACTTTGATACAAGTGTCTTCATTCTTATCCACTTTGATACAAGTGTCTTTTCATTATATACTTTGATACAAGTGTCTTTTCATTCTTATCCACTTTGATACAAGTGTCTTTTCATTCTTATCCACTTTGATACAAGTGTCTTCATTCTTATCCACTTTGATACAAGTGTCTTCATTCTTATCCACTTTGATACAAGTGTCTTTTCATTCTTATCCACTTTGATACAAGTGTCTTTTCATTCTTATCCACTTTGATGCAAGTGTCTTTTCATTCTTATCCACTTTGATACAAGTGTCTTCATTCTTATCCACTTTGATACAAGTGTCTTTTCATTCTTATCCACTTTGATACAAGTGTCTTTTCATTCTTATCCACTTTGATACAAGTGTCTTCATTCTTATCCACTTTGATACAAGTGTCTTTTCATTCTTATCCACTTTGATACAAGTGTCTTTTCATTCTTATCCACTTTGATACAAGTGTCTTCATTCTTATCCACTTTGATACAAGTGTCTTTTCATTCTTATCCACTTTGATACAAGTGTCTTTTCATTCTTATCCACTTTGATGCAAGTGTCTTTTTCGTTCAACTATTGTACACGTTGCACTGTGAGCCTATGAAGATTTTTTCGGTAAATATTCAGGAAATGGGGAAAAAGCCTCACCGTCTATAATGCAGTGAAATTAAGACTAAAATTTGAGCAGAACGTGACATCCACAATACGTTGCATTTGTCAGACTAAACAGTTGAAATAATTTCACTTTAAGGGATAGCATCGTGCCTCCGAATGAAACAGTGTCTCAGTTTTTTTTTTTTTTTTTTTTTTTTTTGTTCCTTTTACTATTGAAGCTGATTATAGCTGAATACTCTTTTTTTTGTCAGATTCCTAAAAGAACTGATTTTCTTCATGTCAGTATAGCTGCATCTGTATTCTCAGTATAGCTTACAATCGTCTCTTTGCCTATTTGTACCCTATTATAGATGTAAATGATGATGTCAGCTTTCATGTGATGATATCCAAGCACTGCAACATTCTCTTTGGTTGCAGGATCACCTTCAATTTGCACAGAGTAAATTAAATTAATTTATTTTTATTTATTTACTTTTTTTTTATTATTATTATTTTTTTTTTTTTTGGGGGGTGTAGCTGGCTTTGTCTTCCATTCGCCTTATCCTTTTCGTATGGTTGCCTTTGACTTCGTTTTGGTCTTACAAGGTGTACAAGAAATGGATATACTTGTCTTATCTTTAATGTCAGTATGGTTGTTACTAAAGTAAGTTAGTGAATATTTCGGATCGCTAAAAAAAAAAAAAAAAAAATCCTCGATACTGCAACTATCCTTGATATATGCTGTTGAAGATCTCCCTTTGAGCATCGGAAGACACAAAAAAAATAGTTAAAAGTGACAAGAGTGCTGAAAGGGACAGGAATAAATCTGTTTTTAAAAGTTGTGCAGTCAGAAAAGCAGAAGACATGCTTGGAATATGAGACATCATCGAAAACACCTGCTTTGGTTCTTTGAAGATTAAACCAAGCAGGGAAGGTCGGCTGAAAAAGACGAAGACAGAAAGAAGATAAATGATAATAAGATGAGATAACGGAAACCTCACCAATATTGAGAAACACTATACCCAATGGAGGGAAAGCGATCACTAACAGGCAGAAGCTGATCAACTCAAACCAGAGACCCTTTTCTGTTAGAAAAAAAATCATAAATCTGTTAAAACGTCACAACACTAATGGCCTTTTTTTATGGCAGATCTTTTGTTGTGGGTGTTTCTTCAGTGATTCATGGATCAATAATGATTTAGGAATAGACTCCATATCTTCTTTTTTTTCCAAACTACTTGCTGGAGGTTTGTCTAAATCTGTCTCTTTATCTGTTTCATTTGTCTCTTTATAAAAAGGAATGAAAAAAATAAATATAGATATGGAAATAAGCCACATGAAGATGAAAAGGGAAAAGGAGAAAGGACAAGAGAGAAACACAGAAGAAAAAGACAAATCAAGAATATCTTTTAATAAAATTATTTCCTAAAACACGTGCTGTTTGCATCGCCATGCAGAGAAACCTAAAAATATAAGCAAGAGAATCAAAAGAAATTCGCCCTTATCGACGTGCACGTGGATAATATTTCGTTCCATTTAAGTTTGTATATCTTAAATTTTATTCTCAGTTCTGTATATCTGCCAAAAAGTTATTCAGCATTTCTAAAACTATTTCATGGTTCAAATAATCTGCAGAGACACTAATTTCAAGCAAAGGAATCTAATAAGTATGTTTTTTTATATAAATTATTTACATTTAACAAACATAAACCCTAAGAATCGAATCTACCGTAAAGAACAAAAAGGAAAGAAAAAAAAAAGACAACCAATTAATTGGCAAAAATTAGAAGAACACATGATTTTTTTTTTTTTATGAATAAAACTGTTTCTTTTTTTATTATTGATTATGAACTGTATCTCTGTAGTCGTGCTCTGTGTTCTGCATTTTTAAGTTACTTTTTATTTTATTATGCTTATTTCTTATATGCATGATGTGCACGGAAATATAGTGCGTTATTTTGCAAATCCATTTTTATATACATGCTGTTGCAAAGGAGAAAGGAGAGTTGAATTTGGACAGTCTGAAGCAACACGACAGCTCATTCATATGCAATATGATGGCTTGCACAGTCAGCGAGGGTCGAGGTTGAAGTCAATCTTGATGTCAAATGATTTGTCTAATTCATTCGCCTTAATGACATCATTAACTACTTGTGGAACCTTTTCATCCTAACATATTGACTCACATGCACACACAGACGCATACTGACGCATCTGTTTTTAATCATCAAGGAATAGGGTCGCTCTATTTTGTGGACAATGTAGATATTCTCTCTTTATCTTTTTTCTTCTCCCCCCCCCCCCCTCTCTCTCTCTCTCTCTCTCTCTCTCTCTCTCTCTCTCTCTCTCTCTCTCTCTCTCCAATCTTTCTCTCTTTCTCTCTCTCTCTCTTCTTTCTCTCTCTCTCTCTGTCTCTCTCTCTTCCTCTCTATCTCTCTTTTTCTCTCTTTCTCTCACACTCTCTCAATCTTTCTCTCTCTCTCTCTTCTTCTCTCTCTCTCTCTTCTTCTCTCTCTCTCTCTCTCTCTCTCTCTCTCTCTCTCTCTCTCTCTCTCTCTCTCTCTCTCTCTCTCTCTCTCTCTCTCTCTCTCCCCTCTCTCTCTCTCTCTCTCTCTCTCTCTCTCTCTCACTCTGCCTCTCTCTCCTCTTTTTCCCACATTCTTTGTCTCGTTTTTTAATTCCCCCATTTCACCGAATTGGTGAACAAACGTAGCGTAACCAGGAAAGCCTTGAATTATTTATTCAATGCACAATAAGCATTTTCCTAAATAGCATTTATATTCTTGTTTACTGTAGGGAAACTGGTGTGTCTTTGATTCTCGTCTGGAATTGCTTGTCAAGATTTTCTTTTTCTTTTTCTTTTTTACTTTGTTACCAGCCATTTGACCTTGAATTTTGGTCTGTTTACATCTGGACTTACATATGTAATACTTGCGAACACATTTCGAGATTTGTAGCTGCATACCTTGATACAATTGAAACAAACATTTACATTATCATAGGGAAATACTGATGTATAAGGTTTGGTTTTGTTTTATGTTTCATCGTATTTCATTATTTTGTTGTTGATATTTTTGTTTTTGTTCTGATTCCGAGCTGGTGATTTATTGAGCAGTTTACCACAAGAGGCGAACACTTAATAAAATAAGTCTAATGAACAGCTGATTTGCAAGAAGTTTTGCCGGACAGTAAATATAATCCTCCCCACGTGTCCATCTGTGCAAACGTATCTTTTTGTATCTCCTTTGTATCGTGACGTCAGCATCGGAAGTGGTAGAGATAATTTAAATTCTTCGCAGATGGTCGGGAGTACCAGAAGCTTCCACGTCCAACTACCAATGTGCAGACTTGTGGTGGCGTTTCAAAGGACTCAGAGACAAGGGAGGTGGGAGAAAGTGAGTTGTTCTATATGGCTGATGATATCGTGTGAGAGGGACGAGGGAGGAACTGAAAGGACAGATGGCTAGTTAGTGCCAACAGCCATTCCACCTCTATTGGCTTTTACAGTGACAGGTCGATGATGCAACTTACTTCTTGTTTTTCATTGAATAAATAAAAATAAATCAAATAAATAAAAATGGAAATAAAAATAAAGGTGTGTGCCTGACGTGAAAACTTGAGATTCTACATAGGAAAGAAAGAAAAAAATCAAAATATAGAAAATCACGACTTTAAAAAGATCATGTTACTGCAACTTGAATATCGATCGATGATGATGATAATTAGGAGGATAAGAATGATAATAATAATGATATTAATGTTTTTTTTTACGTTTGTTCTCATATATCTGACAATATGATTCTGCCAGTTCATGCCTCTAGCTGTTTTTCTGACCTCTGACCTCTCTTTCATCCCCCACTCTATTTTCCAAGCTGATCCCCCTTCAGGCTCGAAAAGTTAATACCTCACGGGTGCCCTGATGTTGCAGAGATGTCAAAGGAAGCTATAAATACTCCACACTCTGTGAACATGTTAGGATTACTAGAAGAAAGAAAATATAATATTGGAAGGAGAAATAAAGAATGGATTGCGTATGGATGGGAGAGAAAGGTTAGGATGAGAGAAAGCGAATAATTGGAGGAGGAAAGTGATAAAGATGGAATGGAGAGAAAATGAAAGGAAGAGAACTGGAATAAAAAGAAAAAGATAAAATGCAAGCAAGGGATAAGAGAACAGGAAAGAAAAGGACTAAAAAGAGGAGCCAGAAAGAACATGGCGTCGTTTATATATCATTTTTATTCCAATTTGATCTGAAGTCGCGTCGTCTAACTAACATCCCACGTGCGACTGGAACCGCAAAGCCTACAACAAACAATGGATCCAATGGGAAATTCGCCCTTAATGACGTCCACGTGTGAGTCGGCCCCGTGATGTCACTGGCCTTCAGCCACGGAGGCAATACAGTGCTACGTGAGTTATACGTCGTCAAGATAACACAAAGAGCGCCGGGCTCGGGTGTGACTCTGTTACCAACAACTCTGAGAAATAAATCCTTCAGATAAAGCGACTTGGCGGACAACTGCGGTGGAAACGGTTCTGGCAACATCTACCGAGAGTGATTCCGGTGGCTGATACTCCCTTTGCATAACATAACACAATGCAGGAAACACAATGGGGATCCTCGCGAAGTCACCAGGTGTTTGACTCCGCTAGTAAATAGGACGCTAGTAAAAAGGATGTCGGATACAGGATATCTAGTTTGTTCAGTAGGATTGGGATCAGAAACGGCATCTAAAAAAAAAGAAGAAAAAAAAAAAAAAAAAAGTTGTGCTCCCTTGGATAACTTTGCTCCGCTTGAATACTTTGTAGATGTTAATTTGATTGAAGTAGTAAATAGATACATACATGACACGGATGTTTACTAGGCAAAAGATAACTGGTTTGTGACAAAACATGGCTTCAAAGTCACTCAGCAACCTGCAATATCTTCGTCTTTCTCTTTACGGATATCTTCGCCATCTTCGCTTTATCGCCTTTGCTCTCTTTCACAGTGTATTATTCAATGTGCTTTTCTGAAGTCACAAACCTTGCCGTTGTTGGGGCAGTAATAGATCTCCAAAGAGAACTAAGCTAAATGTTTTACTCTATGGCTTATATCCTTATAATGGTTTACTGGGCAAAGGAGGACAAAAAAAAAAAAAAAAAAAAAAAAAAAAAAAAAAAAAAAAAAAAAAAAAAACTTGCTTTGCATTCCCCAAAGAGCAATAGATTTCCGAAAGGGGAGAGAGAATAAATCGAGGGTTTGGAAGACCCGAGTATTTATCTACGAGCAATACATTAAGCTGAAAGTTTAGAACACCGTCCTTAAATGCTGACTCTTCAGTGAAATGGATTCATCCGCTAGTATGGAGAGAAGAATTTAGGGAGAAAGAAGGGGATTCTGGTTTTAAAAGATGCATTCTACCTCTTGTTCA
>BOPN01002311.1:60000-92500 GCA_017312705.2 Penaeus japonicus | reverse complement strand
AAATCCTTCAGATAAAGCGACTTGGCGGACAACTGCGGTGGAAACGGTTCTGGCAACATCTACCGAGAGTGATTCTGGTGGCTGATACTCCTTTGCATGGCATAACACAATGCAGGAAACACAATGGGGATCCTCATGAAGTCAACAGGTGTTTGACTCCGCTAGTAAATAGGACGCTAGTAAAAAGGATGTCGGATACAGGATATCTAGTTTGTTCAGTAGGATTGGGATCAGAAATGGCATCTAAAAAAAAGGAAAAAAAAGAAGAAAAAAAAAAAAAGTTGTGCTCCCTTGGATAACTTTGCTCCGCTTGAATACTTTGTAGATGTTAGATTGCTTTGAAGTAGTAAATAGATACATACATGACACGGATGTTTACTAGGCAAAAGATAATTGGCACGACCAAAACATGGCTTCAAAGTCACTCAGCAATCTGCAATATCTTCGTCTTTCTCTTTACGGATATCTTCACCATCTTCGCTTTATCGCATTTGCTCTCTTTCACAGTGTATTGCAATGTGCTTTTCTGAAGTCACAAACCTTGCCGTTGTTGGGGCAGTAATAGATCTCCAAAGAGAACTAAGCTAAATGTTTCAGTCTATGGCTTATATCCTTATAATGGTTTACTGGGCAAAGGAGAACAAAAAAAAAAAAAAAAAAAAAAAAAAAAAAAAAAAAAAAAACTTGCTTTGCATTCCCCAAAGAGCAATAGATTTCCGAAAGGGGAGAGAGAATAAACCGAGGGTTTGGAAGACCCGAGTATTTATCTACGAGCAATACATTAAGCTGAAGGTTTAGAACACCGTCCTTAAATGCTGACTCTTCAGTGAAATGGATTCATCCGCGAGTATGGAGAGAAGAATTTTGGGAGAAAGAAAAGGGGATTCTGGTTTTAAAAGATGCATTCTACCTCTTGTTCAGTTCCTACCATGATTATTTGGAGGCGGTTGTGTGTGTGTCCTTCCTTACTAGTTTCGATACACCGGTAGTCTGCTCTAGTTGCCCTCGGGTCATGCGGAAGCCGGTCTGGTGCGAACCGCTCTTTGTATTTATTCTTTTTATTCTTATCCACTTTGATACAAGTGTCTTTTCATTCTTATCCACTTTGATACAAGTGTCTTTTCATTCTTATCCACTTTGATACAAGTGTCTTTTCATTCTTATCTACTTTGATACAAGTGTCTTTTCATTCTTATCTACTTTGATACAAATGTCTTTTTATTCTTATCCTCTTTGATACAAGTGTCTTTTTATTCTTATCCACTTTGATACAAGTGTCTTTTTATTCTTATCCACTTTGATGCAAGTGTCATTTTATTCTTATCCACTTTGATACAAGTGTCTTTTTATTCTTATCCACTTTGATACAAGTGTCTTTTTATTCTTATCCACTTTGATATAAGTGTCTTTTCATTCTTATCCACTTTGATACAAATGTCTTTTTATTCTTATCCTCTTTGATACAAGTGTCTTTTTATTCTTATCCACTTTGATACAAGTGTCTTTTTATTCTTATCCACTTTGATATAAGTGTCTTTTCATTCTTATCCACTTTGATACAAATGTCTTTTTATTCTTATCCACTTTGATACAAGTGTCTTTTTATTCTTATCCACTTTGATACAAGTGTCTTTTTATTCTTATCCACTTTGATACAAGTGTCTTTTTATTCTTATCCTCTTTGATACAAGTGTCTTTTTATTCTTATCCACTTTGATACAAGTGTCTTTTTATTCTTATCCACTTTGATGCAAGTGTCATTTATTCTTATCACTTTATTCAGTGTCTTTTTATTCTTATCCACTTTGATACAAGTGTCTTTTTATTCTTATCCACTTTGATATAAGTGTCTTTTCATTCTTATCCACTTTGATGCAAGTGTCTTTTCATTCTTATCCACTTTGATGCAAGTGTCTTTTCATTCTTATCCACTTTGATACAAGTGTCTTTTCATTCATATCCACTTTGATACAAGTGTCTTTTCATTCTTATCCACTTTGATACAAGTGTCTTTTCATTCTTATCCACTTTGATACAAGTGTCTTTTCATTCTTATCCACTTTGATGCAAGTGTCTTTTCATTCTTATCCACTTTGATACAAGTGTCTTCATTCTTATCCACTTTGATACAAGTGTCTTCATTCTTATCCACTTTGATACAAGTGTCTTTTCATTCTTATCCACTTTGATGCAAGTGTCTTTTCATTCTTATCCACTTTGATGCAAGTGTCTTTTCATTCTTATCCACTTTGATACAAGTGTCTTTTCATTCTTATCCACTTTGATACAAGTGTCTTTTCATTCTTATCCACTTTGATGCAAGTGTCTTTTCATTCTTATCCACTTTGATACAAGTGTCTTTTTATTCTTATCCACTTTGATACAAGTTTTTTTCATTCTTATCCACTTTGATACAAGTGTCTTTTCATTCTTATCCACTTTGATACAAGTGTCATTTTATTCTTATCCACTTTGATACAAGTGTCTTTTTATTCTTATCCACTTTGATACAAGTGTCTTTTCATTCTTATCCACTTTGATACAAGTGTCTTTTCATTCTTATCCACTTTGATACAAGTGTCTTTTCATTCTTATCCACTTTGATGCAAGTGTCTTTTCATTCTTATCCACTTTGATACAAGTTTTTTTCATTCTTATCCACTTTGATACAAGTGTCTTTTCATTCTTATCCACTTTGATACAAGTGTCTTTTCATTCTTATCCACTTTGATACAAGTGTCTTTTCATTCTTATCCACTTTGATACAAGTGTCTTTTCATTCTTATCCACTTTGATACAAGTGTCTTTTTATTCTTATCCACTTTGATACAAGTGTCTTTTCATTCTTATCACTTTGTTTAGTGTCTTTTTCATTCTTATCCACTTTGATACAAGTGTCTTTTCATTCTTATCCACTTTGATACAAGTGTCTTCATTCTTATCCACTTTGATACAAGTGTCTTTTCATTCTTATCCACTTTGATACAAGTGTCTTTTCATTCTTATCCACTTTGATGCAAGTGTCTTTTCATTCTTATCCACTTTGATACAAGTGTCTTTTCATTCTTATCCACTTTGATACAAGTGTCTTTTCATTCTTATCCACTTTGATACAAGTGTCTTCATTCTTATCCACTTTGATACAAGTGTCTTCATTCTTATCCACTTTGATACAAGTGTCTTTTCATTATATACTTTGATACAAGTGTCTTTTCATTCTTATCCACTTTGATACAAGTGTCTTTTCATTCTTATCCACTTTGATACAAGTGTCTTCATTCTTATCCACTTTGATACAAGTGTCTTCATTCTTATCCACTTTGATACAAGTGTCTTTTCATTCTTATCCACTTTGATACAAGTGTCTTTTCATTCTTATCCACTTTGATGCAAGTGTCTTTTCATTCTTATCCACTTTGATACAAGTGTCTTCATTCTTATCCACTTTGATACAAGTGTCTTTTCATTCTTATCCACTTTGATACAAGTGTCTTTTCATTCTTATCCACTTTGATACAAGTGTCTTCATTCTTATCCACTTTGATACAAGTGTCTTTTCATTCTTATCCACTTTGATACAAGTGTCTTTTCATTCTTATCCACTTTGATACAAGTGTCTTCATTCTTATCCACTTTGATACAAGTGTCTTTTCATTCTTATCCACTTTGATACAAGTGTCTTTTCATTCTTATCCACTTTGATGCAAGTGTCTTTTTCGTTCAACTATTGTACACGTTGCACTGTGAGCCTATGAAGATTTTTTCGGTAAATATTCAGGAAATGGGGAAAAAGCCTCACCGTCTATAATGCAGTGAAATTAAGACTAAAATTTGAGCAGAACGTGACATCCACAATACGTTGCATTTGTCAGACTAAACAGTTGAAATAATTTCACTTTAAGGGATAGCATCGTGCCTCCGAATGAAACAGTGTCTCAGTTTTTTTTTTTTTTTTTTTTTTTTTTGTTCCTTTTACTATTGAAGCTGATTATAGCTGAATACTCTTTTTTTTGTCAGATTCCTAAAAGAACTGATTTTCTTCATGTCAGTATAGCTGCATCTGTATTCTCAGTATAGCTTACAATCGTCTCTTTGCCTATTTGTACCCTATTATAGATGTAAATGATGATGTCAGCTTTCATGTGATGATATCCAAGCACTGCAACATTCTCTTTGGTTGCAGGATCACCTTCAATTTGCACAGAGTAAATTAAATTAATTTATTTTTATTTATTTACTTTTTTTTTATTATTATTATTTTTTTTTTTTTTGGGGGGTGTAGCTGGCTTTGTCTTCCATTCGCCTTATCCTTTTCGTATGGTTGCCTTTGACTTCGTTTTGGTCTTACAAGGTGTACAAGAAATGGATATACTTGTCTTATCTTTAATGTCAGTATGGTTGTTACTAAAGTAAGTTAGTGAATATTTCGGATCGCTAAAAAAAAAAAAAAAAAAATCCTCGATACTGCAACTATCCTTGATATATGCTGTTGAAGATCTCCCTTTGAGCATCGGAAGACACAAAAAAAATAGTTAAAAGTGACAAGAGTGCTGAAAGGGACAGGAATAAATCTGTTTTTAAAAGTTGTGCAGTCAGAAAAGCAGAAGACATGCTTGGAATATGAGACATCATCGAAAACACCTGCTTTGGTTCTTTGAAGATTAAACCAAGCAGGGAAGGTCGGCTGAAAAAGACGAAGACAGAAAGAAGATAAATGATAATAAGATGAGATAACGGAAACCTCACCAATATTGAGAAACACTATACCCAATGGAGGGAAAGCGATCACTAACAGGCAGAAGCTGATCAACTCAAACCAGAGACCCTTTTCTGTTAGAAAAAAAATCATAAATCTGTTAAAACGTCACAACACTAATGGCCTTTTTTTATGGCAGATCTTTTGTTGTGGGTGTTTCTTCAGTGATTCATGGATCAATAATGATTTAGGAATAGACTCCATATCTTCTTTTTTTTCCAAACTACTTGCTGGAGGTTTGTCTAAATCTGTCTCTTTATCTGTTTCATTTGTCTCTTTATAAAAAGGAATGAAAAAAATAAATATAGATATGGAAATAAGCCACATGAAGATGAAAAGGGAAAAGGAGAAAGGACAAGAGAGAAACACAGAAGAAAAAGACAAATCAAGAATATCTTTTAATAAAATTATTTCCTAAAACACGTGCTGTTTGCATCGCCATGCAGAGAAACCTAAAAATATAAGCAAGAGAATCAAAAGAAATTCGCCCTTATCGACGTGCACGTGGATAATATTTCGTTCCATTTAAGTTTGTATATCTTAAATTTTATTCTCAGTTCTGTATATCTGCCAAAAAGTTATTCAGCATTTCTAAAACTATTTCATGGTTCAAATAATCTGCAGAGACACTAATTTCAAGCAAAGGAATCTAATAAGTATGTTTTTTTATATAAATTATTTACATTTAACAAACATAAACCCTAAGAATCGAATCTACCGTAAAGAACAAAAAGGAAAGAAAAAAAAAAGACAACCAATTAATTGGCAAAAATTAGAAGAACACATGATTTTTTTTTTTTTATGAATAAAACTGTTTCTTTTTTTATTATTGATTATGAACTGTATCTCTGTAGTCGTGCTCTGTGTTCTGCATTTTTAAGTTACTTTTTATTTTATTATGCTTATTTCTTATATGCATGATGTGCACGGAAATATAGTGCGTTATTTTGCAAATCCATTTTTATATACATGCTGTTGCAAAGGAGAAAGGAGAGTTGAATTTGGACAGTCTGAAGCAACACGACAGCTCATTCATATGCAATATGATGGCTTGCACAGTCAGCGAGGGTCGAGGTTGAAGTCAATCTTGATGTCAAATGATTTGTCTAATTCATTCGCCTTAATGACATCATTAACTACTTGTGGAACCTTTTCATCCTAACATATTGACTCACATGCACACACAGACGCATACTGACGCATCTGTTTTTAATCATCAAGGAATAGGGTCGCTCTATTTTGTGGACAATGTAGATATTCTCTCTTTATCTTTTTTCTTCTCCCCCCCCCCCCCTCTCTCTCTCTCTCTCTCTCTCTCTCTCTCTCTCTCTCTCTCTCTCTCTCTCTCTCCAATCTTTCTCTCTTTCTCTCTCTCTCTCTTCTTTCTCTCTCTCTCTCTGTCTCTCTCTCTTCCTCTCTATCTCTCTTTTTCTCTCTTTCTCTCACACTCTCTCAATCTTTCTCTCTCTCTCTCTTCTTCTCTCTCTCTCTCTTCTTCTCTCTCTCTCTCTCTCTCTCTCTCTCTCTCTCTCTCTCTCTCTCTCTCTCTCTCTCTCTCTCTCTCTCTCTCTCTCTCTCTCCCCTCTCTCTCTCTCTCTCTCTCTCTCTCTCTCTCTCACTCTGCCTCTCTCTCCTCTTTTTCCCACATTCTTTGTCTCGTTTTTTAATTCCCCCATTTCACCGAATTGGTGAACAAACGTAGCGTAACCAGGAAAGCCTTGAATTATTTATTCAATGCACAATAAGCATTTTCCTAAATAGCATTTATATTCTTGTTTACTGTAGGGAAACTGGTGTGTCTTTGATTCTCGTCTGGAATTGCTTGTCAAGATTTTCTTTTTCTTTTTCTTTTTTACTTTGTTACCAGCCATTTGACCTTGAATTTTGGTCTGTTTACATCTGGACTTACATATGTAATACTTGCGAACACATTTCGAGATTTGTAGCTGCATACCTTGATACAATTGAAACAAACATTTACATTATCATAGGGAAATACTGATGTATAAGGTTTGGTTTTGTTTTATGTTTCATCGTATTTCATTATTTTGTTGTTGATATTTTTGTTTTTGTTCTGATTCCGAGCTGGTGATTTATTGAGCAGTTTACCACAAGAGGCGAACACTTAATAAAATAAGTCTAATGAACAGCTGATTTGCAAGAAGTTTTGCCGGACAGTAAATATAATCCTCCCCACGTGTCCATCTGTGCAAACGTATCTTTTTGTATCTCCTTTGTATCGTGACGTCAGCATCGGAAGTGGTAGAGATAATTTAAATTCTTCGCAGATGGTCGGGAGTACCAGAAGCTTCCACGTCCAACTACCAATGTGCAGACTTGTGGTGGCGTTTCAAAGGACTCAGAGACAAGGGAGGTGGGAGAAAGTGAGTTGTTCTATATGGCTGATGATATCGTGTGAGAGGGACGAGGGAGGAACTGAAAGGACAGATGGCTAGTTAGTGCCAACAGCCATTCCACCTCTATTGGCTTTTACAGTGACAGGTCGATGATGCAACTTACTTCTTGTTTTTCATTGAATAAATAAAAATAAATCAAATAAATAAAAATGGAAATAAAAATAAAGGTGTGTGCCTGACGTGAAAACTTGAGATTCTACATAGGAAAGAAAGAAAAAAATCAAAATATAGAAAATCACGACTTTAAAAAGATCATGTTACTGCAACTTGAATATCGATCGATGATGATGATAATTAGGAGGATAAGAATGATAATAATAATGATATTAATGTTTTTTTTTACGTTTGTTCTCATATATCTGACAATATGATTCTGCCAGTTCATGCCTCTAGCTGTTTTTCTGACCTCTGACCTCTCTTTCATCCCCCACTCTATTTTCCAAGCTGATCCCCCTTCAGGCTCGAAAAGTTAATACCTCACGGGTGCCCTGATGTTGCAGAGATGTCAAAGGAAGCTATAAATACTCCACACTCTGTGAACATGTTAGGATTACTAGAAGAAAGAAAATATAATATTGGAAGGAGAAATAAAGAATGGATTGCGTATGGATGGGAGAGAAAGGTTAGGATGAGAGAAAGCGAATAATTGGAGGAGGAAAGTGATAAAGATGGAATGGAGAGAAAATGAAAGGAAGAGAACTGGAATAAAAAGAAAAAGATAAAATGCAAGCAAGGGATAAGAGAACAGGAAAGAAAAGGACTAAAAAGAGGAGCCAGAAAGAACATGGCGTCGTTTATATATCATTTTTATTCCAATTTGATCTGAAGTCGCGTCGTCTAACTAACATCCCACGTGCGACTGGAACCGCAAAGCCTACAACAAACAATGGATCCAATGGGAAATTCGCCCTTAATGACGTCCACGTGTGAGTCGGCCCCGTGATGTCACTGGCCTTCAGCCACGGAGGCAATACAGTGCTACGTGAGTTATACGTCGTCAAGATAACACAAAGAGCGCCGGGCTCGGGTGTGACTCTGTTACCAACAACTCTGAGAAATAAATCCTTCAGATAAAGCGACTTGGCGGACAACTGCGGTGGAAACGGTTCTGGCAACATCTACCGAGAGTGATTCTGGTGGCTGATACTCCCTTTGCATAACATAACACAATGCAGGAAACACAATGGGGATCCTCGCGAAGTCACCAGGTGTTTGACTCCGCTAGTAAATAGGACGCTGTTAAATAGGATGTCGGATACAGGATATCTAGTTTGTTCAGTAGGATTGGGATCAGAAACGGCATCTAAAAAAAAAGAAGAAAAAAAAAAAAAAAAAAGTTGTGCTCCCTTGGATAACTTTGCTCCGCTTGAATACTTTGTAGATGTTAGATTGCTTTGAAGTAGTAAATAGATACATACATGACACGGATGTTTACTAGGCAAAAGATAACTGGTTTGTGACAAAACATGGCTTCAAAGTCACTCAGCAATCTGCAATATCTTCGTCTTTCTCTTTACGGATATCTTCACCATCTTCGCTTTATCGCCTTTGCTCTCTTTCACAGTGTATTATTCAATGTGCTTTTCTGAAGTCACAGACCTTGCCGTTGTTGGGACAGTAATAGATCTCCAAAGAGAACTAAGCTAAATGTTTCAGTCTATGGCTTATATCCTTATAATGGTTTACTGGGCAAAGGAGGACAAAAAAAAAAAAAAAAAAAAAAAAAAAACTTGCTTTGCATTCCCCAAAGAGCAATAGATTTCCGAAAGGGAGAAGAGAATAAACCGAGGGTTTGGAAGACCAGAGTATTTATCTACGAGCAATACATTAAGCTGAAGGTTTAGAACACCGTCCTTAAATGCTGACTCTTCAGTGAGGGATTCATCCGCGAGTATGGAGAGAAGAATTTAGGGAGAAAGAAGGGGATTCTGGTTTTAAAAGATGCATTCTACCTCTTGTTCAGTTCCTACCATGATTATTTGGAGGCGGTTGTGTGTGTGTCCTTCCTTGCATAGTTTCGATACACCGGTAGTCTGCTCTAGTTGCCCTCGGGTCATGCGGAAGCCGGTCTGGTGCGAACCGCTCTTTGTATTTATTCTTATCCACTTTGATACAAGTGTCATTTCATTCTTATCCACTTTGATGCAAGTGAAATGCTTTTTATTCTTATCCACTTTGATACAAGTGTCATTTTATTCTTATCCACTTTGATACAAGTGTCTTTTTCGTTCAACCTGTGTACACGTTACACTGTGAGCCTGTGAAGATTTTTTCGGTAAATATTCAGGAAATGGGGAAAAAGCCTCACCGTCTATAATGCAGTGAAATAAAGACTAAAATTTGAGCAGAACGTGACATCCACAATACGTTGCATTTGTCAGACTAAACAGTTGAAATAATTTCACTTTAAGGGATAGTATGGTGCCTCCGAATGAAACAGTGTCTCAGTTTTTTTTCTTACTATTGAAGCTGATTATAGCTGAATACTTTTTTTTTTTTTTTTTTTTTTTTTTTTTGTCGAATTCCCAAAGGGTTTGATTTTCTTCATGTCATTATAAAAACTGCATCTGTATCCTCAGTATAGCTTACAATCATCTCTTTGTCTATTTGTACCCTATTATAGATGTAAATGATGATGTCAGCTTTCATGTGATGAATTCCAAGCACTGCAACATTCTCTTTGGTTGCAGGGTCTGTAATTTGCACAGAGTAAATTAAATTAATTTATTTTTATTTATTTATTTTTTTTATTTATTTTTTTTTTTTTTGGGGGGGGGTAGCTGGCTTTGTCTTCCATTCGCCTTATCCTTTTCGTATGGTTGCCTTTGACTTCGTTTTGGTCTTACAAGGTGTACAAGGAATGGATATACTTGTCTTATCTTTAATGTCAGTGTGGTTGTTACTAAAGTAAGTAAGTGAATATTTCGGATCGCTACAAAAAAAAAAAAAAAAAAAAAAAAAAAAAAAAAAAAATCCTCGATACTGCAACTATCCTTGATATATGCTGTTGAAGATCTCCCTTTGAGCATCGGAAGACACAAAAAAAAGTTAAAAGTGACAAGAGTGCTGAAAGGGACAGGAATAAATCTGTTTTTAAAAGTTGTGCAGTCAGAAAAGCAGAAGACATGCTTGGAATATGAGACATCATCGAAAACACCTGCTTTGGTTCTTTGAAGATTAAACCAAGCAGGGAAGGTCGACAGAAAAAGACGAAGACAGAAAGAAGATAAATGATAATAAGATAAGATAACGGAAACCTCACCAACATTGAGTAACACTCCACCCAATCGAGGGAAAGCGATCACTAACAGACAGAAGCTGATCAACTCAAACCAGAGACCCTTCTCTGTTAGAAAAAAATTCATAAATCTGTTAAAACATCAAAACACTAATGGCCTATTTTTATGGCAGATCTTTTGTTGTTGGTGTTTCTTCAATGATTCATGGATCAATAATGATTCAGGAATAGACTCCATATCTTCCTTTTTTTTCCAAACTACTTGCTGAAGGTTTGTCTAAATCTGTCTCTTTATCTGTTTCATTTGTCTCTTTATAAAAAGGAATGAAAAAATTAAATATAGATATGGAAATAAGCCACATGAAGATGAAAAAGGAAAAGGAGAAAGAACAAGAGAGAAACCAGAGAAAGAAAAAGACGATTCAAAAATATCTTTTAATAAAATCATTTCCTAAAACACATGTGCTGTTTGCATCGCCATGCAGAGAAACCTAAAAATATAAGCAAGAGAATCAAAAGAAATTCGCCCTTATCGACGTGCATGTGGATAATATTTCGTTCCATTTAAATTTGTATATCTTAAATTTTATCCTCAGTTCTGTATATCTGTCAAAAAGTTATTCAGCATTTCTGAAACTATTTCATGGTTCAAATAATCTGCAGAGACACTAATTTCAAGCAAAGGAATCTAATAAGTATGTTTTTTTATATAAATTATTTATCTTTAACAAAAATAAACCCTAAGAATCGAATCTGCCGTAAAGAACAAAAAGGAAAGAAAAAAAGACAACCAATTAATTGGCAAAAATTAAGAAAGTGCACATGATTTTTTTTTAATTAATAAACCTGTTTTTTTTTATATTATTGATTATGAACTGTATCTCTGTGATCGTGCTCTATGTTCTGCATTTATAAGTTACTTTTTTATTTTATTAAACTTTATTTCTTATGTGCATGATGTGCACGGAAATATAGTGCGTTATTTTGCAAATCCATTTTTATATACATGCTGTTGCAAAGGAGAAAAGGAGAGTTAATTTGGATGTAGTCTGAAGCAACACGACAGCTCATTCATATGCAATATGATGGCTTGCACAGTCAGCGAGGGACGAGGTTGAAGTCAATCTTGATGTCAAATGATTTGTCTAATTCATTCGCCTTAATGACATCATTAACTACTTGTGGAACCTTTTCATCCTAACATATTGACTCACATGCACACACAGACGCATACTGACGCATCTGTTTTTAATCATAAAGGAATAGGATTCGCTTCTATTTTAGTGGACAATGTAGATATTCTCTCTTTATCTTTTTTCTTCTCCCCCCCCCCTCTCTCTCTCTCTTTCTCTCCCTTTCTCTCTCTCTCTCTCTCTCTCTCTTTTTCTTTCTTTCTCTTCCTCTCTCTCTCTCTTTTTCTCTCTCTTTCTCTCTCTCTCTCAATCTTTCTCTCTCTCTGTCTCTCTCTCTTCTTCTCTCTCTCTCTCTGTCTCTCTCTCTCTCTTTTTCTCTCTCTCTCACACACTCTCTCAATCTTTCTCTCTCTCTCTCTTCTTCTCTCTCTCTCTCTCTTTCTCTCTCTCTCTCTCTCTCTCTCTCTCTCTCTCTCTCTCTCTCTGCTTCTCTCTCTCTCTCTCTCTCTCTCTCTCTCTCTCTCTCTCTCTCTCTCTCTCTCTCTCTCTCTCTCTCTCTCTCTCTCTCTCTCTCTCTCTCTCTCTCTCTCTCTCTCTCTCTCTCTCTCTCTCTCTCTCTCTCTCTCTCTCTCTCTCTCTCTCTCTCTCTCTCTCTCTGCCTCTCTCTCTCTCTCTCTCTCCTCTCTCTCTCTGCCTCTCTCTCTCTCTCTCTCTCCTCTTTTTCCCACATTCTTTGTCTCGTTTTTAATTCCCCCATTTCACCGAATTGGTGAACAAACGTAGCGTAACCAGGAAAGCCTTGAATTATTTATTCAATGCACAATAAGCATTTTCCCAAATAGCATTTATATTCTTGTTTACTGTAGGGAAACTGGTGTGTCTTTGATTCTCGTCTGGAATTGCTTGTCAAGATTTTTTTTTTCTTTTTCTTTTTTACTTTGTTACCAGCCATTTGACCTTGAATTTTGATCTGTTTACATCTGGACTTACATATGTAATACTTGCGAACACATTTCGAGATTTGTAGCTGCATACCTTGATACAATTGAAACAAACATTTACATTATCACAGGGAAATACTGATGTATAAGGTTTGGTTTTTGTTTATGTTTCATCGTATTTCATTATTTTGATTATTTTGTTGTTGATGTTTTTGTTTTTGTTCTGATTCCGAGCTGGTGATTTGTCACGCAGTTTTACCACAAGAGGCGAACACTTAATAAAATAAGTCTAATGAACAGCTGAATTGCAAGAAGTTTTGCCGGACAGTAAATAAAATCCTCCCCACGTGTCCATCTGTGCAAACGTATCTTTTTGTATCTCCTTTTGTACGATATCGTGACGTCAGCATCGGAAGTGGTAGAGATAATTTAGATTCTTCGCAGATGGTCGGGAGTACCAGAAGCTTCCACGTCCAACTACCAATGTGCAGACTTGTGGTGGCGTTTCAAAGGACTCAGAGACAAGGGAGGTGGGAGAAAGTGAGTTGCTCTATATAGCTGATGATATCGTGTGAGAGGGACGAGGGAGGGAACTGAAGAGAAAGGACAGATGACTAGTAGTGCCAACAGCCATTCCACCTCTATTGGCTTTTACAGTGACAGATCGATGATGCAGCTTACTTCTGTTATTCATAAAATAGATAAAAATAAATAAAAATGAAAATAAAAATAAAGGTGTGTGCTTGACGTGAAAACTTGAGATTCTACATAGGAAAGAAAGAAAAAAATCAAAGTATAGAAAATCACTTTAAAAAAGATCATGTTACGGCAACTTGAATATCGATCGATGATGATGATGATAATTAGGAGGATAAGAGTGATGATAATAATGATACTAATGTTGTTGTTTTTTATGTTTGTCTTCATATATCTGACAATATGATTCTGCCAGTTCCTGCCTCTAGCTGTTTTTCTGACCTCTGACCTCTCTTTCATCCCCCACTCTATTTTCCAAGCTGATCCCCCTTCAGGCTCGAAAAGTTAATACCTCACGGGTGCCCTGATGTTGCAGAGATGTCAAAGGAAGCTATAAATACTCCACACTCTGTGAACATGTTAGGATTACTAGAAGAAAGAAAATACAATATTGGAAGGAGAAATAAAGAATGGATTGCGTATGGATGGGAGAGAAAGGTTAGGATGAGAGAAAGCGAATAATTGGAGGAGGAAAGCGAGAAAGATGGAATGGAGAGAAAATGGAAGGAAACGAAGAACTGGAATAAAAAGAAAAAGAAAAATGCAAGCAAGGGATAAGAGAACAGGAAAGAATAGGACTAAAAAGAGGAGCCAGAAAGAACATGGCGTTGTTTATATATCATTTTTATTCCAATTTGATCTGAAGTCGCGTCGTCTAACTAACATCCCACGTGCGACTGGAACCGCAAAGCCTACAACAAACAATGGATCCAATGGGAAATTCGCCCTTAATGACGTCCACGTGTGACTCGGCCCCGTGATCTCACTGGCCCTCAGCCACGGAGGCAATACAGTGCTACGTGAGTTATACGTCGTCAAGATAACACAAAGAGCGCCGGGCTCGGGTGTGACTCTGTTACCAACAACTCTGAGAAATAAATCCTTCAGATAAAGCGACTTGGCGGACAACTGCGGTGGAAACGGTTCTGGCAACATCTACCGAGAGTGATTCTGGTGGCTGATACTCCCTTTGCATAACATAACACAATGCAGGAAACACAATGGGGATCCTCGCGAAGTCACCAGGTGTTTGACTCCGCTAGTAAATAGGACGCTAGTAAAAAGGATGTCGGATACAGGATATCTAGTTTGTTCAGTAGGATTGGGATCAGAAATGGCATCTAAAAAAAAGGAAAAAAAAGAAGAAAAAAAAAAAAAGTTGTGCTCCCTTGGATAACTTTGCTCCGCTTGAATACTTTGTAGATGTTAGATTGCTTTGAAGTAGTAAATAGATACATACATGACACGGATGTTTACTAGGCAAAAGATAATTGGCTTGCGACAAAACATGGCTTCAAAGTCACTCAGCAATCTGCAATATCTTCGTCTTTCTCTTTACGGATATCTTCACCATCTTCGCTTTATCGCATTTGCTCTCTTTCACAGTGTATTATTCAATGTGCTTTTCTGAAGTCACAAACCTTGCCGTTGTTGGGGCAGTAATAGATCTCCAAAGAGAACTAAGCTAAATGTTTTAGTCTATGGCTTATATCCTTATAATGGTTTACTGGGCAAAGGAGGACAAAAAAAAAAAAATGCATTCCCCAAAGAGCAATAGATTTCGAAAGGGAGAAGAGAATAAATCGAGGGTTTGGAAGACCCAGTGATATCTACGAGCAATACATTAAGCTGAAAGTTTAGAACACCGTCCTTAAATGCTGACTCTTCAGTGAAATGGATTCATCCGCTAGTATGGAGAGAAGAATTTAGGGAGAAAGAAGGGGATTCTGGTTTTAAAAGATGCATTCTACCTCTTGTTCAGTTCCTACCATGATTATTTAGAGGCGGTTGTGTGTTCTTCCTTACATAGTTTCGATACACTGGTAGTCTGCTCTAGTTGCCCTCCGGTCATGCGGAAGCCGGTCTGGTGCGAACCGCTCTTTGTATTTTTTGTATTTATTCTTATCCACTTTGATACAAGTGTCTTTTTATTCTTATCCACTTTGATACAAGTGTCTTTTTATTCTTATCCACTTTGATACAAGGGTCTTTTTATTCTTATCCACTTTGATGCAAGTGTCTTTTTATTCTTATCCACTTTGATACAAGTGTCTTTTTCGTTCAACTATTGTACACGTCGCACTGTGAGCTTGTGAATTTTTTTTCCGGTAAATATTCAGGTTATTGGAAAAGTGCCTCAACGTCTATAATGCAGTGAAATAAAGACTCAAATTTGAGCAGAACGTGACATCCACAATACGTTGCATTTGTCAGACTAAATAGTTGAAATAATTTCACTTTAAGGTATGGTATCGATGCCAGATGAAACAGTGTCTCCAGTTTTTTTTTTTTTTTCTTACTATTGAAGCTGATCATAGCTGAATACTTTTTTTTTTTTTTTTTTGTCGAATTCCCAAAGGGTTTGATTTTCTTCATGTCAGTATAAAAACTGCATCTGTATTCTCAGTATAGCTTACAATCGTCTCTTTGTCTATTTGTACCCTATTATAGATGTAAATGATGATGTCAGCTTTCATGTGATGATATCCAAGCACTGCAACATTCTCTTTGGTTGCAGGATCACCTTCAATTTGCACAGAGTAAATTAAATTAATTTATTTTTATTTATTTACTTATTTTATTTTATTTTTTTATTATTATTATTATTTTTTTATTTTTTTTTTTTGGGGGGGGGTAGCTGGCTTTGTCTTCCATTCGCCTTATCCTTTTCGTATGGTTGCCTTTGACTTCGTTTTGGTCTTACAAGGTGTACAAGGAATGGATATACTTGTCTTATCTTTAAGGTCAGTGTGGTTGTTACTAAAGTAAGTAAGTGAATATTTCGGGTCGCTAAAAAAAAAAAAAAAAAAATCCTCGATACTGCAACTATCCTTGATATATGCTGTTGAAGATCTCCCTTTGAGCATCGGAAGACACACAAAAAAAAGTTAAAAGTGACAAGAGTGCTGAAAGGGACAGGAATAAATCTGTTTTTAAAAGTTGTGCAGTCAGAAAAGCAGAAGACATGCTTGGAATATGAGACATCATCGAAAGCACCTGCTTTGGTTCTTTGAAGATTAAACCAAGCAGGGAAGGTCGACAGAAAAAGACGAAGACAGAAAGAAGATAAATGATAATAAGAAGAGATAACGAAAACCTCACCAACATTGAGTAACACTATACCCAATCGAGGGAAAGCGATCACTAACAGACAGAAACTGATCAACTCAAACCAGAGACCCTTTTCTGTTAGAAAAAAAAAATCATAAATCTGTTAAAACGTCACAACACTAATGGCCTATTTTTATGGCAGATCCTTTGTTGTTGGTGTTTCTTCAGTGATTCATGGATCAATAATGATTCAGGAATAGACTCCATATCTTCTTTTTTTTCCAAACTACTTGCTGAAGGTTTGTCTAAATCTGTCTCTTTATCTGTTTCATTTGTCTCTTTATAAAAAGGAATGAAAAAAAATAAAAATAGATATGGAAATAAGACACATGAAGATGATAAAGGAAAAGGAGAAAGAACAAGAGAGAAACCAGAGAAAGAAAAAGACAAATCAAGAATATCTTTTAATAAAATTATTTCCTAAAACACACGTGCTGTTTGCATCGCCATGCAGAGAAACCTAAAAATATAAGCAAGAGAATCAAAAGAAATTCGCCCTTATCGACGTGCACGTGGATAATATTTCGTTCTATTTAAATTTGTATATCTTAAATTTTATTCTCAGTTCTGTATATCTGCCAAAAAGTTATTCAGCATTTCTAAAACTATTTCATGGTTCAAATAATCTGCAGAGACATAAATTTCAAAACAAGATGTAAATTATGTTTTTTACTATATAAATTATTTACATTTTAACAAACATAAACCTAAGGAATCGAATCTACCGTAAAGAAAAAAAGGAAGAAAAAAAGACAACCAATTAATTGATTTTTTAGAATGAATAAACTTGTTTCTTTTTATTATTATTGATTATGAACTGTATCTCTGTGATCGTGCTCTGTGTTCTGCATTTTTAAGTTACTTTTTATTTTATTAAACTTTATTTCTTATGTGCGTGATGTGGACGGAAATATAGTGCGTTATTTTGCAAATCTATTTTTATATAATGCTGTTGCAAAGGAGAAAAGGAGAGTTAATTTGGAAGTAGTCTGAAGCAACACGACAGCTCATTCATATGCAATATGATGGCTTGCACAGTCAGCGAGGGGTCGAGGTTGAAGTCAATCTTGATGTCAAATGATTTGTCTAATTCATTCGCCTTAATGACATCATTAACTACTTGTGGAACCTTTTTATCCTAACATATTGACTCACATGCACACGGAGACACATACTAACGCATCTGTTTTTAATCATAAAGGAATATGATTCGCTTCTAT
This sequence comes from Penaeus japonicus, assembly GCA_017312705.2. NCBI lineage: Eukaryota > Metazoa > Arthropoda > Malacostraca > Decapoda > Penaeidae > Penaeus > Penaeus japonicus. The sequence goes on along the minus strand of BOPN01002311.1, from coordinate 74,928 downwards.
TTTAGTGGACAATGTAGATATTCTCTCTTTATCTTTTTTCTTCCCCCCCCCCCCCTCTCTCTTTCTCTCCCTTTCTCTCTCTCTCTCTCTCTCTCTCTCTCTCTCTCTCTCTCTCTCTCTCTCTCTCTCTCTCTCTCTCTCCCTCTCTCTCTCTCTCTCTCTCTCTCTGCCTCTCTCACTCTGCCTCTCTCTCTCTCTGTCTCTCTCTGTCTCTCTCTCTCTCTCTCTCCTCTTTTTCCCACATTCTTTGTCTCGTTTTTAATTCCCCCATTTCACCGAATTGGTGAACAAACGTAGCGTAACCAGGAAAGCCTTGAATTATTTATTCAATGCACAATAAACATTTTCCCAAATAGCATTTATATTCTTGTTTACTGTACTTTTTACTTTTATTTTTTTTTTTTTGTCCGTTTACATCTGGACTTACATATGTAATACTTGCGAACACATTTTGAGATTTGTAGTTGCATACCTTGATACAATTGAAACAAACATTTACATTATCATAGGGAAGTACTGATGTATAAGTTTTTTTTTTATGTTTCATCGTATTTCATTATTTTGTTGTTGATGTTTTTGTTTTTGTTCTGATTCCGAGCTGGTGATTTGTCACGCAGTTTTACCACAAGAGGTGAACACTTAATAAAATAAGTCTAATGAACAGCTGAATTGCAAGAAGTTTTGCCGGACAGTAAATATAATCCTCCCCACGTGTCCATCTGTGCAAACGTATCTTTTTGTATCTCCTTTTGTATGATATCGTGACGTCAGCATCGGAAGTGGTAGAGATAATTTAGATTCTTCGCAGATGGTCGGGAGTACCAGAAGCTTCCACGTCCAACTACCAATGTGCAGACTTGTGGTGGCGTTTCAAAGGACTCAGAGACAAGGGAGGTGGGAGAAAGTGAGTTGTTCTATATAGCTGATGATATCGTGTGAGAGGGACGAGGGAGGGAACTGAAGAGAAAGGACAGATGACTAGTAGTGCCAACAGCCATGCCACCTCTATTGGCTTTTACAGTGACAGATCGATGGTGCAGCTTACTTCTGTTATTCATTAAATAAATAAAGATAAATAAAAAGGAAAATAAAAATAAAGGTGTGTGCTTGACATAAAAACTTGAGATTCGACATACCTCTGATAGGAAAGAAAAAAAATCAAAATATAGAAAATCACGACTTTAAAAAGATCATGTTACTACAACTTGAATATCGATCAATGATGATGATAATTAGGAGGATAAGAGTGATAATAATAATGATACTAATGTTGTTGTTTTTTATGTTTGTCTTCATATATCTGACAATATGATTCTGCCAGTTCCTGCCTCTAGCTGTTTTTCTGACCTCTGACCTCTCTTTCATCCCCCACTCTATTTTCCAAGCTGATCCCCCTTCAGGCTCGAAAAGTTAATACCTCACGGGTGCCCTGATGTTGCAGAGATGTCAAAGGAAGCTATAAATACTCCACACTCTGTGAACATGTTAGGATTACTAGAAGAAAGAAAATATAATATTGGAAGGAGAAATAAAGAATGGATTGCGTATGGATGGGAGAGAAAGGTTAGGATGAGAGAAAGCGAATAATTGGAGGAGGAAAGCGAGAAAGATGGAATGGAGAGAAAATGGTAGGAAACGGAGAACTGGAATAAAAAGAAAAAGAAAAATGCAAGCAAGGGATAAGAGAACAGGAAAGAATAGGACTAAAAAGAGGAGCCAGAAAGAACATGGCGTCGTTTATATATCATTTTTATTCCAATTTGATCTGAAGTCGCGTCGTCTAACTAACATTCCACGTACGACTGGAACCGCGGTTGCAAAGCCTACAACAAACAATGGATCCAATGGGAAATTCGCCCTTAATGACGTCCACGTGTGACTCGGCCCCGTGATGTCACTGGCCCTCAGCCACGGAGGCAATACAGTGCTACGTGAGTTATACGTCGTCAAGATAACACAAAGAGCGCCGGGCTCGGGTGTGACTCTGTTACCAACAACCTCTGAGAAATAAATCCTTCAGATAAAGCGACTTGGCGGACAACTGCGGTGGAAACGGTTCTGGCAACATCTACCGAGAGTGATTCTGGTGGCTGATACTCCCTTTGCATAACATAACACAATGCATGAAACACAATGGGGCTCCTCGCGAAGTCACCAGGTGTTTGACTCCGCTAGTAAATAGGACGCTAGTAAAAAGGATGTCGGATACAGGATATCTAGTTTGTTCAGTAGGATTGGGATCAGAAACGGCATCTAAAAAAAAGGAAAAAAAAGAAGAAAAAAAAAAAAGTTTTGCTCCCTTGGATAACTTTGCTCCGCTTGAATACTTTGTAGATGTTAGATTGCTTTGAAGTAGTAAATAGATACATACATGACACGGATGTTTACTAGGCAAAAGATAATTGGCTTGCGACAAAACATGGCTTCAAAGTCACTCAGCAATCTGCAATATCTTCGTCTTTCTCTTTACGGATATCTTCACCATCTTCGCTTTATCGCCTTTGCTCTCTTTCACAGTGTATTATTCAATGTGCTTTTCTGAAGTCACAAACCTTGCCGTTGTTGGGGCAGTAATAGATCTCAAAGGAATTAAGCTAAATGTTTTAGTCTATGGCTTATATCCTTATAATGGTTTACTGGGCAAAGGAGAAAAAAAAAAAAAAAAAAAAACTTGCTTTGCATTCCCCAAAGAGCAATAGATTTCCGAAAGGGGAGAGAGAATAAACCGAGGGTTTGGAAGACCCGAGTATTTATCTACGAGCAATACATTAAGCTGAAGGTTTAGAACACCGTCCTTAAATGCTGACTCTTCAGTGAAATGGATTCATCCGCGAGTATGGAGAGAAGAATTTTGGGAGAAAGAAAAGGGGATTCTGGTTTTAAAAGATGCATTCTACCTCTTGTTCAGTTCCTACCATGATTATTTGGAGGCGGTTGTGTGTGTGTCCTTCCTTGTATAGTTTCGATACACCGGTAGTCTGCTCTAGTTGCCCTCGGGTCATGCGGAAGCCGGTCTGGTGCGAACCGCTCTTTGTATTTATTCTTATCCACTTTGATCCAAGTGTCTTTTTATTCTTATCCACTTTGATACAAGTGTCTTTTTATTCTTATCCACTTTGATACAAGTGTCTTTTCATTCTTATCCACTTTGATACAAATGTCTTTTCATTCTTATCCACTTTGATACAAATGTCTTTTCATTCTTATCCACTTTGATACAAGTGTCTTTTCATTCTTATCCACTTTGATACAAGTGTCTTTTCATTCTTATCCACTTTGATACAAGTGTCTTTTCATTCTTATCCACTTTGATACAAGTGTCTTTTCATTCTTATCCACTTTGATACAAGTGTCTTTTCATTCTTATCCACTTTGATACAAGTGTCTTTTCATTCTTATCCACTTTGATACAAGTGTCTTTTCATTCTTATCCACTTTGATACAAGTGTCTTTTCATTCTTATCCACTTTGATACAAGTGTCTTTTCATTCTTATCCACTTTGATACAAGTGTCTTTTCATTCTTATCCACTTTGATACAAGTGTCTTTTCATTCTTATCCACTTTGATACAAGTGTCTTTTCATTCTTATCCACTTTGATACAAGTGTCTTTTCATTCTTATCCACTTTGATACAAGTGTCTTTTCATTCTTATCCACTTTGATACAAGTGTCTTTTCATTCTTATCCACTTTGATACAAGTGTCTTTTCATTCTTATCCACTTTGATACAAGTGTCTTTTCATTCTTATCCACTTTGATACAAGTGTCTTTTCATTCTTATCCACTTTGATACAAGTGTCTTTTCATTCTTATCCACTTTGATACAAGTGTCTTTTCATTCTTATCCACTTTGATACAAGTGTCTTTTCATTCTTATCCACTTTGATACAAGTGTCTTTTCATTCTTATCCACTTTGATACAAGTGTCTTTTCATTCTTATCCACTTTGATACAAGTGTCTTTTCATTCTTATCCACTTTGATACAAGTGTCTTTTCATTCTTATCCACTTTGATACAAGTGTCTTCATTCTTATCCACTTTGATACAAGTGTCTTTTCATTCTTATCCACTTTGATACAAGTGTCTTTTCATTCTTATCCACTTTGATACAAGTGTCTTCATTCTTATCCACTTTGATACAAGTGTCTTTTCATTCTTATCCACTTTGATACAAGTGTCTTTTCATTCTTATCCACTTTGATGCAAGTGTCTTTTTCGTTCAACTATTGTACACGTTGCACTGTGAGCCTATGAAGATTTTTTCGGTAAATATTCAGGAAATGGGGAAAAAGCCTCACCGTCTATAATGCAGTGAAATTAAGACTAAAATTTGAGCAGAACGTGACATCCACAATACGTTGCATTTGTCAGACTAAACAGTTGAAATAATTTCACTTTAAGGGATAGCATCGTGCCTCCGAATGAAACAGTGTCTCAGTTTTTTTTTTTTTTTTTTTTTTTTTTTTTTTTTTTTTTTTTTTTTTTTTTTTTTTTTTTTTTTTTCTTCAATTTGCACAGAGTAAATTAAATTAATTTATTTTTATTTATTTACTTTTTTTTTATTATTATTATTTTTTTTTTTTTTGGGGGGTGTAGCTGGCTTTGTCTTCCATTCGCCTTATCCTTTTCGTATGGTTGCCTTTGACTTCGTTTTGGTCTTACAAGGTGTACAAGAAATGGATATACTTGTCTTATCTTTAATGTCAGTATGGTTGTTACTAAAGTAAGTTAGTGAATATTTCGGATCGCTAAAAAAAAAAAAAAAAAAAAAAAAAATCCTCGATACTGCAATGGTTGTTACTAAAGTAAGTTAGTGAATATTTCGGATCGCTAAAAAAAAAAAAAAAAAAATCCTCGATACTGCAACTATCCTTGATATATGCTGTTGAAGATCTCCCTTTGAGCATCGGAAGACACAAAAAAAATAGTTAAAAGTGACAAGAGTGCTGAAAGGGACAGGAATAAATCTGTTTTTAAAAGTTGTGCAGTCAGAAAAGCAGAAGACATGCTTGGAATATGAGACATCATCGAAAACACCTGCTTTGGTTCTTTGAAGATTAAACCAAGCAGGGAAGGTCGGCTGAAAAAGACGAAGACAGAAAGAAGATAAATGATAATAAGATGAGATAACGGAAACCTCACCAATATTGAGAAACACTATACCCAATGGAGGGAAAGCGATCACTAACAGGCAGAAGCTGATCAACTCAAACCAGAGACCCTTTTCTGTTAGAAAAAAAATCATAAATCTGTTAAAACGTCACAACACTAATGGCCTTTTTTTATGGCAGATCTTTTGTTGTGGGTGTTTCTTCAGTGATTCATGGATCAATAATGATTTAGGAATAGACTCCATATCTTCTTTTTTTTCCAAACTACTTGCTGGAGGTTTGTCTAAATCTGTCTCTTTATCTGTTTCATTTGTCTCTTTATAAAAAGGAATGAAAAAAATAAATATAGATATGGAAATAAGCCACATGAAGATGAAAAGGGAAAAGGAGAAAGGACAAGAGAGAAACACAGAAGAAAAAGACAAATCAAGAATATCTTTTAATAAAATTATTTCCTAAAACACGTGCTGTTTGCATCGCCATGCAGAGAAACCTAAAAATATAAGCAAGAGAATCAAAAGAAATTCGCCCTTATCGACGTGCACGTGGATAATATTTCGTTCCATTTAAGTTTGTATATCTTAAATTTTATTCTCAGTTCTGTATATCTGCCAAAAAGTTATTCAGCATTTCTAAAACTATTTCATGGTTCAAATAATCTGCAGAGACACTAATTTCAAGCAAAGGAATCTAATAAGTATGTTTTTTTATATAAATTATTTACATTTAACAAACATAAACCCTAAGAATCGAATCTACCGTAAAGAACAAAAAGGAAAGAAAAAAAAAAGACAACCAATTAATTGGCAAAAATTAGAAGAACACATGATTTTTTTTTTTTTATGAATAAAACTGTTTCTTTTTTTATTATTGATTATGAACTGTATCTCTGTAGTCGTGCTCTGTGTTCTGCATTTTTAAGTTACTTTTTATTTTATTATGCTTATTTCTTATATGCATGATGTGCACGGAAATATAGTGCGTTATTTTGCAAATCCATTTTTATATACATGCTGTTGCAAAGGAGAAAGGAGAGTTGAATTTGGACAGTCTGAAGCAACACGACAGCTCATTCATATGCAATATGATGGCTTGCACAGTCAGCGAGGGTCGAGGTTGAAGTCAATCTTGATGTCAAATGATTTGTCTAATTCATTCGCCTTAATGACATCATTAACTACTTGTGGAACCTTTTCATCCTAACATATTGACTCACATGCACACACAGACGCATACTGACGCATCTGTTTTTAATCATCAAGGAATAGGGTCGCTCTATTTTGTGGACAATGTAGATATTCTCTCTTTATCTTTTTTCTTCTCCCCCCCCCCCCCTCTCTCTCTCTCTCTCTCTCTCTCTCTCTCTCTCTCTCTCTCTCTCTCTCTCTCTCCAATCTTTCTCTCTTTCTCTCTCTCTCTCTTCTTTCTCTCTCTCTCTCTGTCTCTCTCTCTTCCTCTCTATCTCTCTTTTTCTCTCTTTCTCTCACACTCTCTCAATCTTTCTCTCTCTCTCTCTTCTTCTCTCTCTCTCTCTTCTTCTCTCTCTCTCTCTCTCTCTCTCTCTCTCTCTCTCTCTCTCTCTCTCTCTCTCTCTCTCTCTCTCTCTCTCTCTCTCTCTCTCCCCTCTCTCTCTCTCTCTCTCTCTCTCTCTCTCTCTCACTCTGCCTCTCTCTCCTCTTTTTCCCACATTCTTTGTCTCGTTTTTTAATTCCCCCATTTCACCGAATTGGTGAACAAACGTAGCGTAACCAGGAAAGCCTTGAATTATTTATTCAATGCACAATAAGCATTTTCCTAAATAGCATTTATATTCTTGTTTACTGTAGGGAAACTGGTGTGTCTTTGATTCTCGTCTGGAATTGCTTGTCAAGATTTTCTTTTTCTTTTTCTTTTTTACTTTGTTACCAGCCATTTGACCTTGAATTTTGGTCTGTTTACATCTGGACTTACATATGTAATACTTGCGAACACATTTCGAGATTTGTAGCTGCATACCTTGATACAATTGAAACAAACATTTACATTATCATAGGGAAATACTGATGTATAAGGTTTGGTTTTGTTTTATGTTTCATCGTATTTCATTATTTTGTTGTTGATATTTTTGTTTTTGTTCTGATTCCGAGCTGGTGATTTATTGAGCAGTTTACCACAAGAGGCGAACACTTAATAAAATAAGTCTAATGAACAGCTGATTTGCAAGAAGTTTTGCCGGACAGTAAATATAATCCTCCCCACGTGTCCATCTGTGCAAACGTATCTTTTTGTATCTCCTTTGTATCGTGACGTCAGCATCGGAAGTGGTAGAGATAATTTAAATTCTTCGCAGATGGTCGGGAGTACCAGAAGCTTCCACGTCCAACTACCAATGTGCAGACTTGTGGTGGCGTTTCAAAGGACTCAGAGACAAGGGAGGTGGGAGAAAGTGAGTTGTTCTATATGGCTGATGATATCGTGTGAGAGGGACGAGGGAGGAACTGAAAGGACAGATGGCTAGTTAGTGCCAACAGCCATTCCACCTCTATTGGCTTTTACAGTGACAGGTCGATGATGCAACTTACTTCTTGTTTTTCATTGAATAAATAAAAATAAATCAAATAAATAAAAATGGAAATAAAAATAAAGGTGTGTGCCTGACGTGAAAACTTGAGATTCTACATAGGAAAGAAAGAAAAAAATCAAAATATAGAAAATCACGACTTTAAAAAGATCATGTTACTGCAACTTGAATATCGATCGATGATGATGATAATTAGGAGGATAAGAATGATAATAATAATGATATTAATGTTTTTTTTTACGTTTGTTCTCATATATCTGACAATATGATTCTGCCAGTTCATGCCTCTAGCTGTTTTTCTGACCTCTGACCTCTCTTTCATCCCCCACTCTATTTTCCAAGCTGATCCCCCTTCAGGCTCGAAAAGTTAATACCTCACGGGTGCCCTGATGTTGCAGAGATGTCAAAGGAAGCTATAAATACTCCACACTCTGTGAACATGTTAGGATTACTAGAAGAAAGAAAATATAATATTGGAAGGAGAAATAAAGAATGGATTGCGTATGGATGGGAGAGAAAGGTTAGGATGAGAGAAAGCGAATAATTGGAGGAGGAAAGTGATAAAGATGGAATGGAGAGAAAATGAAAGGAAGAGAACTGGAATAAAAAGAAAAAGATAAAATGCAAGCAAGGGATAAGAGAACAGGAAAGAAAAGGACTAAAAAGAGGAGCCAGAAAGAACATGGCGTCGTTTATATATCATTTTTATTCCAATTTGATCTGAAGTCGCGTCGTCTAACTAACATCCCACGTGCGACTGGAACCGCAAAGCCTACAACAAACAATGGATCCAATGGGAAATTCGCCCTTAATGACGTCCACGTGTGAGTCGGCCCCGTGATGTCACTGGCCTTCAGCCACGGAGGCAATACAGTGCTACGTGAGTTATACGTCGTCAAGATAACACAAAGAGCGCCGGGCTCGGGTGTGACTCTGTTACCAACAACTCTGAGAAATAAATCCTTCAGATAAAGCGACTTGGCGGACAACTGCGGTGGAAACGGTTCTGGCAACATCTACCGAGAGTGATTCTGGTGGCTGATACTCCCTTTGCATAACATAACACAATGCAGGAAACACAATGGGGATCCTCGCGAAGTCACCAGGTGTTTGACTCCGCTAGTAAATAGGACGCTGTTAAATAGGATGTCGGATACAGGATATCTAGTTTGTTCAGTAGGATTGGGATCAGAAACGGCATCTAAAAAAAAAGAAGAAAAAAAAAAAAAAAAAAGTTGTGCTCCCTTGGATAACTTTGCTCCGCTTGAATACTTTGTAGATGTTAGATTGCTTTGAAGTAGTAAATAGATACATACATGACACGGATGTTTACTAGGCAAAAGATAACTGGTTTGTGACAAAACATGGCTTCAAAGTCACTCAGCAATCTGCAATATCTTCGTCTTTCTCTTTACGGATATCTTCACCATCTTCGCTTTATCGCCTTTGCTCTCTTTCACAGTGTATTATTCAATGTGCTTTTCTGAAGTCACAGACCTTGCCGTTGTTGGGACAGTAATAGATCTCCAAAGAGAACTAAGCTAAATGTTTCAGTCTATGGCTTATATCCTTATAATGGTTTACTGGGCAAAGGAGGACAAAAAAAAAAAAAAAAAAAAAAAAAAAACTTGCTTTGCATTCCCCAAAGAGCAATAGATTTCCGAAAGGGAGAAGAGAATAAACCGAGGGTTTGGAAGACCAGAGTATTTATCTACGAGCAATACATTAAGCTGAAGGTTTAGAACACCGTCCTTAAATGCTGACTCTTCAGTGAGGGATTCATCCGCGAGTATGGAGAGAAGAATTTAGGGAGAAAGAAGGGGATTCTGGTTTTAAAAGATGCATTCTACCTCTTGTTCAGTTCCTACCATGATTATTTGGAGGCGGTTGTGTGTGTGTCCTTCCTTGCATAGTTTCGATACACCGGTAGTCTGCTCTAGTTGCCCTCGGGTCATGCGGAAGCCGGTCTGGTGCGAACCGCTCTTTGTATTTATTCTTATCCACTTTGATACAAGTGTCATTTCATTCTTATCCACTTTGATGCAAGTGAAATGCTTTTTATTCTTATCCACTTTGATACAAGTGTCATTTTATTCTTATCCACTTTGATACAAGTGTCTTTTTCGTTCAACCTGTGTACACGTTACACTGTGAGCCTGTGAAGATTTTTTCGGTAAATATTCAGGAAATGGGGAAAAAGCCTCACCGTCTATAATGCAGTGAAATAAAGACTAAAATTTGAGCAGAACGTGACATCCACAATACGTTGCATTTGTCAGACTAAACAGTTGAAATAATTTCACTTTAAGGGATAGTATGGTGCCTCCGAATGAAACAGTGTCTCAGTTTTTTTTCTTACTATTGAAGCTGATTATAGCTGAATACTTTTTTTTTTTTTTTTTTTTTTTTTTTTTGTCGAATTCCCAAAGGGTTTGATTTTCTTCATGTCATTATAAAAACTGCATCTGTATCCTCAGTATAGCTTACAATCATCTCTTTGTCTATTTGTACCCTATTATAGATGTAAATGATGATGTCAGCTTTCATGTGATGAATTCCAAGCACTGCAACATTCTCTTTGGTTGCAGGGTCTGTAATTTGCACAGAGTAAATTAAATTAATTTATTTTTATTTATTTATTTTTTTTATTTATTTTTTTTTTTTTTGGGGGGGGGTAGCTGGCTTTGTCTTCCATTCGCCTTATCCTTTTCGTATGGTTGCCTTTGACTTCGTTTTGGTCTTACAAGGTGTACAAGGAATGGATATACTTGTCTTATCTTTAATGTCAGTGTGGTTGTTACTAAAGTAAGTAAGTGAATATTTCGGATCGCTACAAAAAAAAAAAAAAAAAAAAAAAAAAAAAAAAAAAAATCCTCGATACTGCAACTATCCTTGATATATGCTGTTGAAGATCTCCCTTTGAGCATCGGAAGACACAAAAAAAAGTTAAAAGTGACAAGAGTGCTGAAAGGGACAGGAATAAATCTGTTTTTAAAAGTTGTGCAGTCAGAAAAGCAGAAGACATGCTTGGAATATGAGACATCATCGAAAACACCTGCTTTGGTTCTTTGAAGATTAAACCAAGCAGGGAAGGTCGTGAAAAAGACGAAGACAGAAAGAAGATAAATGATAATAAGATAAGATAACGGAAACCTCACCAACATTGAGTAACACTCCACCCAATCGAGGGAAAGCGATCACTAACAGACAGAAGCTGATCAACTCAAACCAGAGACCCTTCTCTGTTAGAAAAAAATTCATAAATCTGTTAAAACATCAAAACACTAATGGCCTATTTTTATGGCAGATCTTTTGTTGTTGGTGTTTCTTCAATGATTCATGGATCAATAATGATTCGGAGACCCAGACTCCATATCTTCCCTTTTTTCCAAACTACTTGCTGAAGGTTTGTCTAAATCTGTCTCTTTATCTGTTTCATTTGTCTCTTTATAAAAAGGAATGAAAAAATTAAGTATAGACTATGAAATAAGCCACATGAAGATGAAAAAGGAAAAGGAGAAAGAACAAGAGAGAAACCAGAGAAAGAAAAAGACGATTCAAAAATATCTTTTAATAAAATCATTTCCTAAAACACATGTGCTGTTTGCATCGCCATGCAGAAGCCCTAAAAATATAAGCAAGAGAATCAAAAGAAATTCTCGCCCATATCGACGTGCATGTGGATAATATTTCGTTCCATTTAAATTTGTATATCTTAAATTTTATCCTCAGTTCTGTATATCTGTCAAAAAGTTATTCAGCATTTCTGAAACTATTTCATGGTTCAAATAATCTGCAGAGACACTAATTTCAAGCAAAGGAATCTAATAAGTATGTTTTTTTATAGAAATTGGCTTATCTTTAACAAAAATAAACCCTAAGAATCGAATCTGCGTAAGAACAAAAAGGAAAGAAAAAAAAAAGACAACCAATTAATTGGCAAAAATTAAGAAAGAACACATGATTTTTTTTTTTTTATGAATAAAACTGTTTCTTTTTTTATTATTGATTATGAACTGTATCTCTGTGATCGTGCTCTGTGTACTGCATTTTTAAGTTACTTTTTATTTTATTAAACTTTATTTCTTATGTGCATGATGTGCACGGAAATATAGTGCGTTATTTTGCAAATCCATTTTTATATACATGCTGTTGCAAAGGAGAAAAGGAGAGTTAATTTGGATGTAGTCTGAAGCAACACGACAGCTCATTCATATGCAATATGATGGCTTGCACAGTCAGCGAGGGGCGAGGTTGAAGTCAATCTTGATGTCAAATGATTTGTCTAACTCATTCGCCTTAATGACATCATTAACTACTTGTGGAACCTTGGTATCCTAACATATTGACTCACATACACACACAGACGCATACTAACGCATCTGTTTTTAATCATAAAGGAATATGATTCACTTCTATTTTAGTGGATAATTTAGATACTCTCTCTTTATCTTTTTTCTCCCCCCCCCCCCTCTCTCTCTTTCTCTCCCTTTCTCTCTCTCTCTCTCTCTCTCTCTCTCTCTCTCTCTCTCTCTCTCTCTCTCTCTCTCTCTCTCTCTCTCTTCCTCTCTCTCTTTCTCTCTCTCTTTCTCTCTCTCTCTCTCAATCTTTCTCTCTCTCTGTCTCTCTCTCTTCTCTCTCTCTCTCTCTCACACTCTCTCAATCTTTCTCTCTCTCTCTCTTCTTCTCTCTCTCTCTCTTCTTCTCTCTCTCTCTCTCTCTCTCTCTCTCTCTCCCTCTCTCTCTCTCTCTCTCTCTCTCTCTCTCTCTCTCTCTCTCTCTCTCTCTCTCTCTCTCTCTCTCTCTCTCTGCCTCTCTCACTCTGCCTCTCTCTCTCTCTCTCTCTCTCTCTCTCTCTCTCTCTCTCTCTCTCTCCTCTTTTTCCCACATTCTTTGTCTCGTTTTTAATTCCCCCATTTCACCGAATTGGTGAACAAACGTAGCGTAACCAGGAAAGCCTTGAATTATTTATTCAATTCACAATAAGCATTTTCCCAAATAGCATTTATATTCGTGTTTACTGTAGGGAAACTGGTGTGTCTTTGGTTCTCCTCTGGAACTGTTTGTCAAGTTTTTTTTTTATTTTTTTATTTTTTTTATTTTTTTTATTTTTTTTATTTTTTACTTTGTTGCCGGCCATTTGACCTTGAATTTTGGTCTGTTTACATCTGGACTTACATATGTAATACTTGCGAACACATTTCGAGATTTGTAGCTGCATACCTTGATACAATTGAAACAAACATTTACATTATCATAGGGAAATACTGATGTATAAGGTTTGGGTTTTTGTTTATGTTTCATCGTATTTCATTATTTTGTTGTTGATGTTTTTGTTTTTGTTCTGATTCCGAGCTGGTGATTTGTCACTCAGTTTTACCACAATAGGCGAACACTTAATAAAATAAGTCTAATGAACAGCTGAATTACAAGAAGTTTTGCCGGACAGTAAATATAATCCTCCCCACGTGTCCATCTGTGCAAACGTATCTTTTTGTATCCATCTGTGCAAACGTATCTTTTTGTATCCATCTGTGCAAACGTATCTTTTTGTATCCATCTGTGCAAACGTATCTTTTTGTATCCATCTGTGCAAACGTATCTTTTTGTATCCATCTGTGTAAACGTATCTTTTTGTATCCATCTGTGCAAACGTATCTTTTTGTATCTCCTTTTGTATGATATCGTGACGTCAGCATCGGAAGTGGTAGAGATAATTTAGATTCTTCGCAGATGGTCGGGAGTACAAGAAGCTTCCACGTCCAACTACCAATGTGCAGACTTGTGATGGCGCTTCAAAGGACTCAGAGACAAGGGAGGTGGGAGAAAGTGAGTTGTTCTATATAGCTGATGATATCGTGTGAGAGGGACGAGGGAGGGAACTGAAGAGAGAGGACAGATGACTAGTAGTGCCAACAGCCATTCCACCTCTATTGGCTTTTACAGTGACAGATCGATGATGCAGCTTATTTCTGTTATTCATAAAATAAGTAAAGATAAATAAAATAAATGAAAATGAAAATAAAGGTGTGTGCTTGACGTGAAAACTTGAGATTCTACATAGGAAAGAAAAAAAAAATTAAAATATAGAAAATCACGACTTTAAAAAGATCATGTTACTGCAACTTGAATATCGATCGATGATGATGATAATTAGGAGGATAAGAGTGATAATAATAATGATACTAATGTGTTTTTTTATGTCTGTTTTCATATATCTGACAATATGACTCTGCCAGTTCATGCCTCTAGCTGTTTTTCTGACCTCTGACCTCTCTTTCATCCCCCACTCTATTTTCCAAGCTGATCCCCCTTCAGGCTCGAAAAGTTAATACCTCACGGGTGCCCTGATGTTGCAGAGATGTCAAAGGAAGCTATAAATACTCCACACTCTGTGAACATGTTAGAATTACTAGAAGAAAGAAAATATAATATTGGAAGGAGAAATAAAAAAAATGGATTGCGTATGGATGGGAGAGAAAGGTTAGGATGAGAGAAAGCGAATAATTAGGGGAGTAAAGCGAGAAAGATGGAATGGAGAGAAAATGGAAGGAAACGAAGAACTGGAATAAAAAGAAAAAGAAAAAATGCAAGCAAGGGATAAGAGAACAGGAAAGAATAGGACTAAAAAGAAGAGCCAGAAAGAACATGGCGTCGTTTATATATCATTTATATTCCAATTTGATCTGAAGTCGCGTCGTCTAACTAACATTCCACGTACGACTGGAACCGCGGTTGCAAAGCCTACAACAAACAATGGATCCAATGGGAAATTCGCCCTTAATGACGTCCACGTGTGACTCGGCCCCGTGATGTCACTGGCCCTCAGCCACGGAGGCAATACAGTCCTACGTGAGTTATACGTCGTCGAGATAACACAAAGAGCGCCGGGCTCGGGTGTGACTCTGTTACCAACAACCTCTGAGAAATAAATCCTTCAGATAAAGCGACTTGGCGGACAACTGCGGTGGAAACGGTTCTGGCAACATCTACCGAGAGTGATTCTGGTGGCTGATACTCCCTTTGCATAACATAACACAATGCATGAAACACAATGGGGATCCTCGCGAAGTCACCAGGTGTTTGACTCCGCTAGTAAATAGGACGCTAGTAAATAGGATGTCGGATACAGGATATCTAGTTTGTTCAGTAGGATTGGGATCAGAAACGGCATCTAAAAAAAGAAAAGAAAAAAAAGAAAAAAAAAAAGTTGTGCTCGCTTGGATAACTTTGCTCCGCTTGAATACTTTGTAG
>BOPN01002311.1:17500-22500 GCA_017312705.2 Penaeus japonicus | reverse complement strand
AAGGTATCCAGTACGGAATCCAGTAAAATATGAAATCGCCAGAAAGATCTACAAGAGCGCTGTAGTTCGCAGAGACAAAGGGCAACCAGTGGCACTTGGCATCTGATGGATTCGAGCGCTCGAGGCAGTTCGGAGCGCACAGCTCAAGCGAGAGGAAGCATCTGTTGCAAATCAAACACGAAGTGTAACTGGTTGGTATTTGCAATGATATATATATATTTTTTTTTATTTATTTATTTTTTTTTTTTTAATGTGTTACGAGAGGAAGCATCTGTAAATCAAACACGAAATGTAACTGGTTGAAATATATTTATATATATATTATATATATATATATATATATATATATATATATATATATATATATATATACATATATATATATATATTTTTTTTTTTTTTATGTGTGACGGATATGTCAAAGATGAAAAGCGTTTTAGAGCTGATCTGCCTAACGATCAAGTGTCCTGTTTACCTCGCTAGTGGTTGGCACTAACGAAAATTAACCACAATTTCTATTTATTGTATTTTGAGTAGCAGCAACAAGAGAAAAAAAAAAGAAAACGCAAAAATAGTTGTACAACTTATTTCCAACTTTTTTGACGCAGAGACGAAATTTGCCGAAGGAAAAAGAATTAATCAAACCAGTTAATTAGGCAGAAATATCAATACCTAATTTAGCATAAGGTGATCATTTTCCTAGTTGCAGAATTATGCTCATTCGTATGCCTTGCCTTACATTTGCTGACTTACTTTCCATCTGCATATGTTAGGGATAAAAAAAAATATTTGATTCGTTCAGCGCGTTTTTTGGAACTTTCTCTCTTTCGGTTTCTCTTGCTTTGACTTTATTTATAAATAGGTAGATTGATTGATAAGAGATACATGGATTGGTGGTCTGATTGATAGATAGATAGAGATATATAGATAAATAGATTAATTGATAGAGATACATAGATAAATAGATTGATTGATAGAGATACATAGATAAATAGATTAATTGATAGAGATACATAGATAAATAGATTGATTGGTTGATATACAGATAGATAGATAACTCGGGAGATAGGATGATAAATTGATTGATAATTAGATAGATAAATTTATAGAATGATTGACGGATGTATAGATAAATAGACAGATCGATCGCTCGATAGATGAATAAGTAGAATGATTGATGACTAGACAAAGAGACAGACAGATAGATAGCTGACTATATTGAGTAATAGATAATATATAGATTGCTAGATAAATAGAGAGACTGATAGATCTCTCTATGTACGTACAAGTCCGTGGGTGTTCTAAGATAATCCACGGCCGTATTCTGTCGTGTGTGTGGGCGCTGACACACCTCGCTTCACGGGTGTACAAAAGAGTCGAGCATCGTGAATAGCGTGTTGATTCATCTGGAGTTCGTATCGAGCTGTACTCCGGAACTTCGACTCTGAGGAAGATGATATTTGTGGCGAGATGCTCTTATAATGCACGGGAAGATCATTTGAATATCTGAGTCGTAGTTTTCGAACTGTGGATGTGTGTGTGTGTGTGTGTGTGTGTGTGTGTGTGTTGTGTGTGTGTGTGTGTGTGTGTGTGTGTGAGAGAGAGAGAGAGAGAGAGAGAGAGTGTGTGTGTGTGTGTGTGTTTGTGAGAGAGACAGAGAGAACGTGTGGATGTGTTTGTGTGTGAGAGAGAGAGAGAGGGAGAGAGATAGTAAGTGTGTACGTATGAGAGAGAGAGTGTGTGTATGTGTTTGTGTCTGTATGAAAGACAGAGAGACTGTGTGTGTAAGAGAGAGATTGAGTGTTTATGTGTGTACCTCTCCGTACGTGTTTAAATCTTCCCTCTTTCTCGCATCCCCAAATCTACCCTCGCTGTCTCCTCTCTCACCACATCTCCCCCCCCTCCCCCTTATCTCCCATCACCCTCGTCTTGCGCTCCCCCTCCTCCCTGCATTAATAATCGTGTTTACATACATAGTGCAGGTGGTTGATATCACACGCGTATGATTCCGGAGTTTTTATTCAGCGAGGTCAGGGTGCGATGCGCTGAGTGGAAGGTTAATATACAAGACGCTTGTGGTGACCCAGATGGGGAAAGACGGCTGGGGAGTCGGCTTCTGAATCAGGAGTTGTGAGGACATGTGTACCGACCTCATGGAAGCCTGGACACTCCTTGGCAGTGGCAGATCAGACTGGCTTGAGTGCGAGTCGGCGGTGGAGTGAGTGAATGGCGTTAGGTCTCCGTTTCATCTTGATCTGCTGGAGGGCGGCGGGGAAAGGCTCGACGTGGTCTGATCTCTCTCTCTCTCGCGCGCTTTCTTTTGCTTTCTGTCTCTCTCTCTCTCTCTCACTTTCTTTTTGCTTTCTCTCTCTCTCTCTCTCACTCTCTTTGTCTCTCTCTCTCTCTCTCACTTTCTTTTTGCTCTCGCTCTCTCTCTCTCTCGCCCTCGCTCTCTCTCTCTCTCTCTCTCTCTCTCTCTCTCTCTCTCTCTCTCTCTCTCTCTCTCTCTCTCTCTCTCTCTCTCTCTCTCTCTCTCTCTCTCTCTCTCTCTCTCTCTCTCTCTCTCTCTCTCTCTCTTTTTGCTTTCTCTCTCTCTCTCTCTCTCTCTCTCTCTCTCTCTCTCTCTCTCTCTCTCTCTCTATCCGTGTGTGTGTGTGTATATGTGTGAGGGTTGCCTTAGTCTATCATAACAGACAACCCAGCACAAAATAGGGGGTGATGTCAGACACAGGGTTTGAACGTTACAGGTTTATTCCATAACGCAGATAGTCTGACGTTATGGTGCACGAAAGATATATTCACTACAGCACAAGGGTCACAGCAATAAACAATATCACAACACGTGTAAACAAGCGGAGAAATCAGGCGTCAGTGGAGCAGAGTCGATCCCGGTCTGTCGGTATTTTCCAAACATCCTGCTTATATGGAATGGGTTCGCATTCGACGTCCCCAAAGGTGGTAATGTGGACAGGTAGTCTGGAATGTAGGAGGCGTGGCAATCGAGGAATTAAGCTCGTTCTGAGGGTCTAAGGTACTTGGAAAGGCAGCCATGAGTAAGTCACCCATCACTCAAAGTTAACCTGACCTGACCTCGCGGTTACTCACTAGTTACTAGTACGAAAATGCATATATGTGTATATGGATCTATTGCTGTAATTAATATCTTATATAAGCATAATATATAATTCTCACAATGCTCGGCCACCTACTGACCAAGTCGTCCTCGACTTGCAAAGATATATAGCATCAGAATATTGGGCATGCCTGGACAAAAGTGCAAAAACAAGGAATAAGCGAAATAGTATACGCGTTTTACTAAAACCCTCTTTCAATGTAGTATGAAGATTCAACACCCCGAGTAGACAAACATCTTGATTGTGCAACGAAACCCACGCGGTTGCGAAGGTGCGCTGGTCCTCAAGATGGCGGGACATCAGGGTTGACAAGGCTGGTTTGCCAAGCCGTTCTGATGGAATCGTCTTCAACTTGCAGACCTGGAATGAAGTCACAGAGTAGTGCCCGATACATACATAGCAAGTACTGTGATTGGCAGTGCCAAAATAGTAGGGTGGGAGGTAGAGATATATAGATAGTGCGTATATATAGATATATTAAAATATTATGTAGACATAACTGAAGTAATGATGATTAACTTAACTTGCTTGGTTATTTCTGCGTCACGTCGACAGATGATGCGGCATGTAGTATAACCAACACATTCGACAGGAAATATGTAGATAGCAGCTGGAATAAACTTGATAAAGAAAATTATTGAACATATGCAGGGAAGATGAAAACATATTGCAATACAATGTCAAGATAATTCAAATCACGTGGCCTTGGCTGTAGTAGTTCTGAAAAATGAAGAATAAATATACTACATATAAAGAGTAGATATGAGCATACGAAGTTCGATTTCGGAGAACGCACATGATGTTTTGAATTGTGATGAGAGGCCTGGAATAAAAGTTGATTACCAGTGTAAAAAGAAATAGAATCACAAAACAAAAGGAATTCACTGCTCATGTGCGACATTCTAAGAAATCTGGAAGTAAAAGAATTAAACTTAGCATTGACATGAGAAATTTTATAATGACTGATATGACCGTGATAGGTCGTTACCTTACCCGAGAATGAGTTCTCCAAGGGAGGCGCGGCTGCTTGGCCGAAAAACGTCGCCGTGCTGGCGGTATCTCTCCTTCTTTTCGTGACCGTACGCTGGGTCAATTTGCTGCAGGGAGCAATACTCATGGCTCTGTTAGCCGAAAATCTGCCGGAGCTGCGCCGGGCGAATCCGTACTCGCGGTACGTCGAAGTGGACCGTATTACAGGTCGGTACATCAGACGTCTTCTCGTGAGACCGTCGTGGCTCTCTCAGCCAAACATCAGGGCAGGCCCGGAATAACTAAAAATAATTGACCGATCTGGCGGTCCATGAGATGAATGAAAAAAAAAGAAGGAAGCACCCGGGTCTCATCCTTGTGGAGGAGGGCTGTGGTAGGCCGAGACTGGGTAAATGTGATGAAAACCGAATCTAGTCCTCAAAGTGGTTAATTTTCTTAACAGAGGAGATGCTAATAAGCCAAGATTGGTAAACATAATGAATGAGTGCATGAAAGTTAAAACGAAATCCAGAAGCATTATCAATACCTAGAGTTTTTAGTCATCAACATAAAAATCAATCAGATAGGTGATTGGGAGAGGAGGGATTAGTAGGGAGATGAGTTAGGCGAGAAATATTTGTGCAAATAACTATCCACTTAATGTTCAACAAAACAAGGGCGATAAATGAATTATTATAGGTGGCACACGTCGTCCTACCGGGTTATTAATATTCGTTTTATGCCATGACATCCTAGTTGAAGTGTCAAAGTGTGTTTGTGAACTGAAAGATAAGAATAGTTAATGTAAAAGTGCGAAGGGTACAGTGTAGATGGAGTATCTAATGTGAATTGTGTGTGTGTACATTTCGCAAAAGGTAATAAATCGCATAATGAATA
>BOPN01002310.1:150000-182500 GCA_017312705.2 Penaeus japonicus | reverse complement strand
TGTATGTACAATTCAACAGGATATAATAAGAATAAGATTTCATTTTAATAATGAATAATCTTATTATTAATAACAATAATAATATTCAACCCATAGAGAGTAACGGTGTTGAAGATGACAAAGAAAATGATGAAGATAATGATAAAGACATTAGTAAAAACGCACCGGCTGCATCTCGGGTGTATTTTGCCACCCTCTTAAATTTGAAAGGTGGAAAAGAAGAAGCGAATTTATTGAATAAGCTTTGTAATATTTGTAATATTCTACGTGATAAGTCAGAAACTCTGTCTTATTCTATATATAAACACAGTAAGAGACATGTATTAAAATCCAAAAGATTGATTGATGGAAAAAAAGTAGTAGAGAATTCAAACAACCCGTTTAGCGAAGCTGCGCTGTTGAAAAACAGTCGACTCGCCATGCCACTGGGTAATCTAGCGGTGCAGGGATATTGTACAGAAACGAAATCATTTCGGGAAGACAACATTGTCTATGACGGTTGCTTTGTCATTGAATTAGACTTGAAAAAAAAATCCAACATCATTTTTGTCGACAAGGACTATTATGACAACGAACAAAAGATTATCGATGCTTCGAAGGACTTGGAAAACAATTCCAGCTTAATGTCACAGTATGAGCAGGATTGTGGTCGTTTCTTTTACGATAGTAGTTCTATTGGTAATGATATTCGACCAGTATCTAATGTTGTTCTTTTTCAGGAAATTGTAGAAATTATAAAGTTTACCAAACAAGAAGTAGCCAAGGAAGAAGTTGTATGTATAGATCCTCTGTTGAGATCGGCATTGAAAGACACTGAAATATTTATTAGTGACGAAAAACTCTTTGATGTCGCCTTTTTAACCAATGTAACTCTAAAGGGCTTAAAGATTGTCATGTTCCCCATGGGACTCAATCGCCGTCACCATTATCATACTAACCTCAATGATAAATCGGCAGTGGGTCTATTGAGTGGATACACACTGGCCCTAGATATGTTAAAACGTTCATTTCCCAATATCAAAGAGAGAATATCAAAATTTATTTCTAAAAGAATAAAATATTTTAAGATTGATACAAAAGGTACAAGAAATCTAATGCTACCGGGTCACAGTAAACCAGATTCATTACCTTATTTCATGGTACAAAACTCTACGGCTTCCACACTTACCATTACCAATACAAAAATTGTGACCAGTTTAGGAACTGTTTCCGTCAAAGATTGTAATGTGTGGAGTAAATGGATAACGTCTCTATTTACAAAAGTTGAAAACACGTGGAGTTTTGAGGTGCTAAAAAGAAGAAAAACTATGCTTGCATTAGATGAAGATTGGAAACGAAAATTATTGTTAAAGTTGGGTGATGATATACCATTTCGAAATGCCGATAGAATTATTGATCAGGATATTTTTATTTGTATTCCTAGCTTATATATTTGATTGACAATCCTACAATGATTATCAAGAATAAAGAAAGCGAGAAGAATCCCAACAGTACTAAAAAAAAAGAGCCAAAGATGATGACGACGACAGAACCACCACCACCAACACCAACAACAACCCTAGTCAGATCTCATAAATCTCTTCGTATGTTTAATTTGATAAAGAAAAGGAAGTTGTTATAAAATCCTTTGTTTCCTATCTTGTCGCGTGTCAATCCATGGACGTTATAGAAGATGGACTATTGTGGAAAGAGAATGAGTTATACACTATTGGATTAAAGCTCTATACGGCAGAAACAACATTGAAAAAGAGAATAGTAGTGAGCCTCCATGAAAAAGTTTAAAAAGTATGGGATTCGATATTATCAAAAGATAAAGACTTGAAAGCAACGGTTAATATTGAAGATTACCGAGAGTTTTGTAGTTAGCGTATTACATGAGTGGCTTTATCGAAGAAAACATTTATTTAGCAACAACAGTATTCCAGAATATAAAGATATTAATGATTATCTAAAATATCAATTACCATCAAAAAGTATTGAAAAAGAATGGGAAGATGAATCTAAAATAATAAAATCTGCCAACAATGAACAAGTGACTGTTGATCATGAAAATGGTAATGTTGATAAAGAGAAAAAAGATTCTAATCTATCTGAAAGTAATATCTTATATCCCGACTGTACACTGAATGATATACTTAAAAACAAATCTGATGATATATTTTCTAACAATGTCGATAAAGGAGATTGTACTCTAGCTTGGATAATCACTTTATTAGCAGAAAGATTTTGTTCTCTATTCAATGTAGTTAATTATCCTTCCGAATTTTATGAAGAGGCAATACGGGATGAAGAACGGGGAGGACTAGGTCTCGAATATAGAGGATTATCAAAAGATAATTTTGCCTGTGATTGCTCTATAATTAAAGATACTATTAAAGGTTATATAGGTTTAATTACGAGTCATAATAATGACACTATAAAGAGTATTTATAATGATAATAATAAGAAGAAAAATATGAATGGTAACGACAGTAATTTGGATCGATTTTATTTACCTCCACACACTAGTGTGACAGACGTTGGACATGGTGGTAAAATAGCCTGTCGGGGATGTGTAGAAAAGACGGAAAGAGTTGTATCCGACATTATTAGAGAGTATAATCAACGCGTATTGGATCTTAAAGTTCGAGCCTTTAATTTTAACGATAATATTAAAGAACATGTTGATATATCAAATAACACTATAATAAAAAAGATTATACTTGGTTCTGGTACATACAGTAAGGTTAAGAAACTATTTTATAATAATAAAAGTAATGAGGATATTGTTAATTTATATACAGGTGATGATTGTAATATTATCGTAAATAATAATAATAGTAATGATAATAATAACGATGTTAATCATAATAATGGTAATGTCGATGATATCGATAATGACAACGATGATGATGATGATGATGATGATACTGACGACGATGATGAGGACGACGATGATGAGAATGATGATGATGATGAGGAGGAGGAGGAGGAAGAATACAAAGATGAGAATGACACAGACAATGACGAGGATAATGAGGATGAGGAGGAAGAATACAAAAAAGATGATGATGACAATAACAATAATGACGATAATGACGACGACGACGAAGAAATGATGGCTAATCAAAACGATTACAATAATGATGATAAAGACATTGATAATGATGAAGAAGAAATTAATGTTAACAATGAGATTTCCAAGTTAAAACATAACAAAAAAAAGAAAAATGATGGCAAGTATGACCTTATGAGTGAAGGCTCCTTGGGAGCGTTCGATTCTTGTCAGATGGAAGAATTTTATAGTTTAAGACAGGCGGTATTTTCTCCAGATGTAAAAAGTGCAATATGTCATCGACAACGTTTTATCTCTTTGGAAATTGTCAAAACTGTTAATAGACTATTGAAAACGACTATTTTAAGAGATAGAAAAAAATTACAACGTGTAGATAAACACCAATTAAAATACATTAACAGTTCATATCGCGTATTTAAAAAATACGTGGTACCCTTTTCTTTTCCTTTAAATATGACGAGTATGATCAATAGAAACTGTAAGTGTAACAAATCAAAGCGAAAACCCCTCTTGGTTATTCCTAATTCTCATTTTACACAATCTATAGTAACGGGAATGCGATACAATACTCTCTATCGTGAAAGAGCCGTCTTTCACGATATTGCAGTCTTGTTAGGATTCACCGGGAAACATCACCACAAAGATAAATTGCAAAGTTCCCAAAAGTCGGTACAAGATAAAGGGTTGTTTTTGATCAGTAGCCTCTTGCACGATACGAGTCTCTATCAGTGCCTCATGGAAGATATAAAGCTAGGACAATTATCGAATCCGCGAATCCTCAATAGATTAGAGTTTGACAAGGGTAATCATTATCACACCATGATAAACTATAATAATACCCACGAGTCGTGGCACCGTCTCATGATTGATCCAAACCGAGAAGGAGAACGAACTTTATTCAATGCCCTCTTTTTGTTGGTTTCCAATTCGTCCCCATCTTCTGTGGAAAATATGACTCTAACAACAGTTTTGAATCAAGAGAAGGGGTTATCTTCTCGATTGGTTGTATCTCCTCAAAAGAATTTGTACATTGAGGGTAAGAAAGAAATACTTGACGCTGTACGGCAATGTCGTCTGTTGGATGCGATTAAAGATTTGATCTCTTATTACAATAACCCCAACAGTCAAAAGGGTGTTCATCACAGTGCGTGTTTGGCCACGGTTCTGGAACACGTTCAATTTCTTTTTAAAAATTCTCTTCCCATCAATTTGGATCACGTGCATTGGGAGACAGAGGTGTTTGATATGAAGCGAGAAATTTTCAATCTAGATGAAGGTGGCGTGATATTAGCTCTGAGCAAATTTTTGAAGGGGGTATTAGAATTATTTTTTGGCAACAATTTGTTACGGTGTTCGGGAATGGATTATTTGGAACTATTATTTAAGGAAGCTGAAGATCAAATGAATGAAAAGAAAAAATTATTTCCCACATGGATGTCACAGCTCTTATTGGTGTATGAAAAATATTTGGACGGAAATGATATAAGTATTTTGGAGAGATTTGTTAATGCGAGTTCGTTACTGACAAACAACAATGTTATGGATACCCTCAATATAGTGTCGTCTTTTTCGCCTAAAAGTAAAGATAATATGAGTTATGAAGAAAGAGCTCGATGGATAGTGGATAAAGAGACGGGTAACTCCTCCGTCACCTTCACCTACATTGTCCTAGTTGTAGCGTGTTACCGGTTATTCTTTGAAGCGGGCGCCACAGTGCGCACGATTTTCTCCAAGCACAAGAATGATCATTTTGATGCATTTACAGTCGGTGCATTGGTTGAGAGTATTGGTCTTTGCGGAAATATTTGGACAATGAACCGAAAGGTTGATTATACAAGAGTGCGTGACATTTATATGAGAACACATTATTTTCCGCTCGATGACAATGGAACGAACGATGAGATTTATTATTATAGATTTATGGCTTTTGTTTTGGGCTTTTATCTATTATCTGAGGAACGCTTGGCCACTATATCGCATGACATTCATTTGAAATATGACTTTAACGATTTTTCAACGAACCGTTGGAATGTGTTTATCAAACAGTATTTCAATATGTTTCTCTTGGGTCGAAGAGGCAGGTTATTGTGTGCACCTCTAAGATATTTCAAGCGGCTTCTTTCACAAGCTCTGAGTAGTACAAATGTAATTATGAAAAGATTAGCTCTTTTACTCTTTATGAAAAGAGTCAACGGGGAAGAAATATCTTCTGCCAATTTGGTAGCATGTTGTGGAATTCTAATGAGACCAGCCTCCTTAAAACACTATTATACCACAATGAAAAGACTCGGTAACAATATCCCGTGTAATGATTACGAGTATTCTTTTTATGGCAATGCGTGTAGCACAGAGAGGTACGATAAAGTTTTAGAGTCGAAAAAGTTAGTCGATACATGTATATCTATGATGGAAAAAAATAAAAAGGTTGACTTGATGAACAACGATTACCACCACGAGGACAATGGTTATCATGAAACTAACAAATCTGGTAGAAAGGGTAATAAAGATGTTAATCACGATAGAAAAAAATACAAGGGTAGACCTAAAAAGCAATACCAACAACAACAACAGCAGCAGCAGCATCATCATCATCATCAACAGTCCAAACATTATTATTATCCTAAAGGAGGGGTTGATAATGATAGTAAACCCAAAGTAAATTTATCTAGTATAATAGATGATTTTAAAGATCACATGAACACTGTACAAGTTATAGACAATATCAAAGATGTAATTGGTCGACTGAAATTGTTTTTTGAAGTTGAAAATCCTTTCCAGAATGATGATATTGATTATAATACTAATATTGACAGTATGTTTTCTCGCGAAGACAAGGAAAAAATTAAAAGAGCCATCGTACTATGGAACGATAACGTTCAAGTTGCAGCCAAGCACATTATTAAAGAATATACTTTGGAAAATTTTCAGCATCCAATATTTACTTCTTGTGATATGTCCATTATAAAACCCGATGATTTTCAAAATAGCGGAAAGGATATAATCAACGTATATGATCAGTTAATCTTGTATGATAATAACACAATTAAAGATGAAGAGGAGGAAAATAAGGTAAGAAAGAGGGTAGCGAAAAGAAAATATAAAGATGATCAGCCAGGTAATAAACCTTTTGAAACACGAACAGGGGATTATCATAATAATAATAATAAAGGTATAGATGATGGTGCTAGCGGTAATGACAATAATAATGATAATAAAAAGAAGAGAAAACAGTCAATCGACCATCCTTCAACAATTAAATAAATGACAAAGACTCAACGATCCAAGATCGTGGCGGGAATACACGCCAAGATTCTGAAATGGCAATATGAACGATAATGATATTTATGATAATGACATGGGTGATATAGAAGCACAGCAATTTGCTGGCAGTAGAGTATTAAAAACTTTTCTTATTGTGAATCAAAGAAACATGTATACTGAAAAGAGAAATTGTAAAATAATGTTGAATAACACGAGTGTGGCACCGTCTAATAATATTGAACGTTTAAATTATTATTATCCCGCGGGCACGGTTACTGGCGATGACGATGATAACCAAGTGCACATACGAGCACCATTATATTTACCATCCAAGTGTGAGGAAAAATATTCATTTGTTATAAATCGCCAATCGTTGGCTTGTGACGATGAAATATACACACCTCTAGAGTGCTTTTACAAAATGTTTTGAGTGGCATACATCCGGTAGATCAAATTTATCTCTTTAAGAAATCTTCATGAGAATCTTATAATAAATTATGGGTCATGGTTAATAAAGAACTGGTACGAAGAATTAATATTTGGGGTTATCTCGGTATCGACAATCTCAATAAACCCTACTGTATATTGGCTGAACAAAAGGACACAGACATATGGAGTAATATGAAAGATGAAGAATCTATTTGTGCAATATCAACTAAAAAGAATGAGGACAATATGAGCGAGGGTAATAAGGATAACAATAATTCTTCTTCTTCTTCTTTTAATAATATTAGTAGTTCATTTCTTCCTCTCGCCGAAAATTATTCTTATCATCATCATCAATCTTACACTCGAAATAGTCGAGTCCCAAGGAATTGAATGACTTGTACATGGTTAATAATTATCATCATCAGCAGCAACAGCAACAATACTCTTTAAATCAAGGAAATAATCAATTACTTAATTATATATGTAAGAAAGAGGTATTTTCTACCATTCATAGTATGTTGACCAATAATCGTTATCAAACAAGTCGAAATGTCCAAGAAAATGTTTCTTTGACTAATAATTTTTCCCTGTTTTATATACCGCACATGGATATCTTTGTTGATGATCATATTTCGAAAATTCAAGTGAAACTAAGAGAGGATTGTCGTGTAGAAAAAAACTCTACCGTCTTTTTTGATGATATGGAAACGAGTATGGGATTTTTGATGGTCGAAAAATGTGGAGCACTCTTTTTACGCGTTCGTATACGATCAGATAGCGCCCGGGCATGTGCGACAAAAGCGGCGGCGACCCATTCGCTGTTATATGGATAACAGGTCGTATAGCGATAATGTTTTTTCAACTTTTCCCATATTTGAAGATGCTTTTCATAAGGTTAATAATGAGGACGGGACAAAATTGGGATGTTCCATGCTCTGGAACTATTGGTCACGCTATGCAATATCATCGCCGGTTAAATCGAAATTCGTCTCCAATGCAAATAAGGGAGCAACGTGTCCAAAACTCCTAAACGGTTAAAGTGTTCATGTCAAATCCGCCCTTGCCGGAGACATACTCCCTCCGACACCTCGACACAGGATTTTGGAATTTTAGGAACCATGTACATCAATATGGGTGTTAATATCGGTCACTTGTTGGTTGACTATGATTGCACGCCGAGAAGATCGGGAACGCTTGCTATGACGGAGAATATACTTACGCAGCCAAGTGGAATATGCACACGCGCTTCTGCCCTTTCAGGGAGTCTGTTAAAACAGTACGGAAAAAAAAATTTCTATTCACCAAGGGCGATGATACATTTAAACACTATAATAAAAAATTAAAGAAACACGCAGCGCTTTTTCACGTTTCTTATTGGGTAACCAAACACGCCTCAAATTTATTTAGCGATTACATATTATATTCGCGGTTTTCGAGACACGAAAAAGACCTAGATCTAGTGACACTGGCAGGTGGAATACATCCCGTGGGGTGGTGTACGTTTTCGCGGACCCTATCAGATACCCGTCGCGTCTTACATTGAAACAGAACCACCTCCAGCAGGTTGTTGACAATGCCGGAGTGGCGACCATTTTGAGGACCAATACTCCGTGTCGAAAATTCAACAGGGATCTCGCTCTGAAGAATGGGGATCTATTATCCATCAAAATGGAAAAATCGAATAATAGTTGTATTGCCATGGAAAAATCTCTATACTTTTTAATCAATGGACGAATGCTTTTGGGTGGACAAATAGATGGAATGTCTATAGAGATGGATACTATGGTAAAAAATAAAATTACGGTCGAAAAGCATTTAGTATATTCGTTGTGTATTAGTTCGTCACTCGTAGGAGACATTCTCTCGGTGGCATTGGAAGGGAGCGCCGCAGTGCGAGGCTTGGCTGTTTTGGAATATACTCAGAGATTATGGGATGCGGGTAAAAAAGATATCCAAGAAAAAGAATTTTGGTCCAATTCTTTCATTGAAAATGGTAGTGTCAATGATGAGCAAAGAGGTAATAATGGTGATGGCGGTAATAATAATAATAATAATAATAATAATAATATTAGTAATAATAATAATGATGATGGCAATGGCAACAATAGTAGTGTAGGGGATGGTAACAATGTCTCGAAGGAGGATGCGAAATTGACTCCACCCAACATATCTTGTAGCGATGATGATTATATATTCCTCGATATTCTTTATATTATAAAGCGAATATACCCTTAAACTCAGTTTAAACAGACGTAGAGATGAACAATCAAAGAGCGGTTATTCGATGCTATTTAGCATTAGTTGATCAAGATACAGCTGTCCGGTACCGCATTTGCTTTATATTTTCAGGATGATTTTTAAATTTTGTGGTTTTATTCACATTATTACCACAATGGATTGTGTTAAAACTCATCATTTACTCTATGATGCAGCTATTATAGGTATTAACATGGCTAAAAGATTATTACCATATTGGTCGGATCAGCGGTAATAATCGCCAAATGGCCCGCACCTTTGAAGAGTGTCTATGGAGCATGGTGGCCAACGTATCCATTAAATCTTTTAACGAATCGTGCGGATCAGTATCGTCCACTCAAGCCAATCTAGCAGGAGTATTGGGAAAGAAACTGGTGGCCGTCTGTGACGAAGTGGGTTATCAGGGCAGCGAAAAATACCATACCGATACTAATACGCTCTTGTGGAATCAATTAAAAGAAGGCACGCGGAAAAGCAATATTTTACAGTGCGCGCATCTAGCTAGACGACTGACCACCAAACAACAACAAGAACAGGCCGTCGAGTCTACACACTCGCGAAAATGCGAACGTAGTGCATCGTTATTGCCGTCGCCGTTGCCGAGATCATTGCTGCCATCACTATCATTGATGTCGTCGTCGCTTACGATAACAGGAAAATATTTCTAAATAGATATCGCCTGCGGAATAAAAAGGATAATACTGTTTTAGAAAAATTAAATCCACGAAACATGATTGCTTATTCGAGTCAAGGTATCATACTCAGTGGCGTTTATCACCAGTGGAAGAATAAACCCGAGAAAGATTATTCTAATAATGACGACAACGACGACGATAATAACCAATGCACCACCAAAAGTGGAAAGGGGCACATTACTGAGTATTTTATTAGTAATACAGACGCGGCCTTGGATTATGAAATGTCGAGAGAATATAAAATTCTACGACTATTGTCTTCTCTAGGACTAGATATAAATCAGCATGTCTGTCAAGTCATCAAGACTATTTTACTAACACCCGAAACCACCGTAATAGCCAACATACTATCCGAGTACAAAAACTATACCGATGTCTGGGAACAGTTTGATAGAGTCAAGATGCAAAGCATGATTGATATAAAGCGAAAAGTAGATGAACAAGGTAATAGTTTTAATGATAATGATGATGATGATGGTAATATGATTGAGCTTTATGATTATCACAACTTATTTACTAATGATGCTACTTTGGATACGGGTGTAACCGGCCACGGTAACACCACCACCACCACCACCACAATGCGACATACATACATGTATGTGGGACATATTGTCAATGAAAAATTTAGAGAAAAAAAGAATGATATACCCCTGAAAAGTATCAATACATTATTACAAAATGACATTGAAAAAAAGACTAAAAAGATGATGGACCAGATGAAAGACTCCCAAGCGGCCCTGGATAGTGTGGCTCAAGAATTATGCTCTATAAAGAGTTTTGTTGTGTCTGATGGAAAACTGATAATCAGTCAAACCAATTCGTGGAGTAGGGGCGTAAAATTGCTCGCGATACTCAAACCGAATAGCTCCATGTATCTTCATTTGTACGAAACAAACGCTTTTAATTCCTGTACAATGAACTTGAGAAACATGCTTGAATTGAATTAATTATAGCGACTCATGCGGAATTTATATTAATTATGTACGCTTAGTCCTTTACAGTGATAAATGTAAACGCATTACGAAAAATATAATTCATAAAAATAAAATATTAAAAGCTGTATTCAAGGCTCATAATGATGCTATTATGAGCTTGGACGTAAATCCTCGCAAGGGGGTAGAAGAGTTTATCGTTCATTTATTATTTGACCCATTGCACATGGGCTTGACTAAAATATCCCTTTCCAATACCAAAGCTATTAAACTCGACCACAATACTATAGAACTTGTACTGAATGATGCATCTAAAATCCCCTTAGACTCGGGTAAAAGCTTATTACAAATTTTACAAAATAGAATAAGAATGAATGAACAAACATTGATAGTGCCAATTAATAATGATAATAATAATAATGATAGTAATAATATTACTATGAGGAACATTAAAGAAAATGTGGGTGCTAAAAGCGCAAATAATTTTTATAATAGAAAAGGTGCCCATGGAAGTAATAATAAGGGTGTATATTTTAACAATATGATAACCCCCCTGGTTCGTCAAATTCAAGATTACACCTGTTCGTCAATAATAGATACCGCAAGAGACGATTACCGTACGAGCCAAGGAGACGCATCCAATAAACTATTGAGTGGACAATTTAGCTGTAACATGATCAAGAGAGTCGTGTCTACCATGGCTACGGTCCACACGCGCGATCTCTTTGAGTCTTCCAAAGAGGTCATTGCGACTATTGCGCTCTTTTTCATGTCTAATTCGTATACTTTTCAATTTGGATTAGATACAGCTATGCTGAAGCGAATCCTTTTTATTCCATGCGAGACGGTTTTGGAATCGTCTAATAAAAATGTTCACGTTGCCAATTTAATGAAACTGATCAAAACCGGTCTCAAGACGATTCATTCTGGATTAATTCAAAAGCGTCAACACAAATGGAACAATGATACTGACAGTGCTCTCGTCTATAAGACTGACGATTGGACGCGCGTATTGTGTGACGCTCTTCACACGGATGTTGATGAAAGTAAAAGGATGAAACACACCTTCAACCCAATGGAAGTTCCATGTAGAATCACGCAACACATTCTCCAGTATGGTGTGTACGAGATATCGGATAGACAAAAAAATGCTGGAATCACCACGGCTGGAAATACATTTTTTACTTTATATTATAATATAATATTAGGTTCATTTTCATCGTCCTCGTTAGAATACAAAACAGGGACAAATCAAAATCCACCCCACATTAGTAATGTGAAGCAACAGCATCAACAACCACAACAACAGCAGCAGCAACAACATCAACAGTATCAGCAGCAGCAACATCAACAGCATCATCAGTATATGTGCCGCTTAATTAGCTCATTTCTCTTCATTGAACCCTAAAGATTTAAAAACTTTCTCAACGGCCATCGAGGCAGCACGATGTGGCTCAACAAAAAGAATTGAAAAGGTCTTTAAACCTCTACTGTTCTTATTGGCACCTTTTGAGCCTATCGAAGAAGAAGAAGAGGAAGAAAACAGTAGGAGGCGTCGAGTGGTATCGCTATCGATAGACGGTCCAAATATTTCGATAGTGAGAAGAGATGGTAGTGTGGACTCTATGCTATGTAATGTATATGTACCTAATGTCGACCGACACGTGCTTTCTTTCTACACTGCCCTACCGCGGTCTGTCTCGGTGGGCAATATTTACAAGCACTTGAACACAGCCAGTTCATCGGATATAACGCATCTTCAATACGCCTGTCACCATTTGCATATTTGTTTTGAATTGGTGTACAGGGCAGATAATCCAGCTGCTCGTCTAATAAAATTAGTTGAGAACAATAGAGAAGAAATGATAGAATTTATGATCGCATGAAGCGTATAAGAATATATTAGAGACAATGGGTATTTGGATCGTTTCTATACGAAATATAGTAATAACGGTGACGATAGTTATGGTCATAATAATAATGATGATGATGGTGATGTTACTGCTGCTAATGTTGCAAATACTCGAGACCTACCACATTGTACAATATCCCAATCCTTAGTATTTCCAATTATTATAGTTAATTATGATTTAAGTACACTACTTACGATGACCAATTTGACAACGACTGGATTAGATTGTAATTTTCATTGTCAGTTGGTTCATCGCGTAGTGGATAATATGGGATTGGAATTAAATCCAAAATACCTTTGTAGTGACTGTAAGAAATAAAATTCGTTTATCGGTAATAATAAAGCATTTATTATCAAAATCTTCAAATATTGACAGTGACAATGACAATAACGATAACAACATATGTGTGTATTCTTTATCAAAAATCTAAAACATGACATTATCTTCTGCCTTGTGTAAGCATTTGGCGGCTTCGGCTATTTCCGAGAAACGTTTTGCCGTATTCAGACCAACGTTAACAAGTTTCTCTAATGTAATAAGCATAAGACTTATGGCAAATTTCAACATTTCATCAATATCCATCATACGCCAAAAATTAGGAACTTTGATATAATAATCTATATCTGTAACACTTCTAATGGCCAGATGGAGTTGGTATTGAACTAAATCTAAAAGAAAGGGAAGATTAAAGAATAATTTTTTATTTTTTATCGCTTACATTCTGTTTACCTTTTAGAACAGATAAAAATCTTGTCGAAAAGCTTCTTCTAGTTTGTTAAGTCTACCGCTATTACCCCATATTGTCATAAATTGTTCATTGATTCCATTTTTGTGTTTTTCAATAAGATCTGACTGCTCTTTTTTATTAGCTATTAAATGTTTAGTTTTATCTTTAGCTATGTCAAGTATAGATTTTATTTGTTCGGCCATGAGGAACGACGTTGGAAGCGTGGGCACATAAATATGAAGGTTATCGGGCATGTCGAATCTGTTACCATCCTTTCCTTGAAAAGTAGGGACGACATGTGGTCGGTTTATGTTGTCGTCTGTCCATGTTTGGCTGATATTTTCCAGTCCTCGTCTATTTTTTATATTTTTCTGCACTGGTGAATTTTCGTTGTCTATAATTTCTCGTTCTTCTTTGGTAAAGATACTGGAGAGGGATCGAGACCAATTTAAAGAATTAAAATAATCCCGTAGTGTATCTTTATAAACACTATTTTTCTCACTGATCAGCGATAAGTATTTAGACGAGGATAAAATTTCGGTAAGCATCAAGTTGTTGTCGTTTTCATCTTGGGTGTCTCTTTTCCCCTTTTTGCGTAAAGAAAAAACCCCCATCTCATCACGTGTTATCATAACGGGTTCTTCAAGTGTCATCTTTATATTGTGTGCATTTCTGGGATCTAAACAGATCAAAAGGCTATCTGCTATTATTCTTGAGACGTTGATAGCTAATTTTCTTACGAGTTCTATTTCTTCTTGTTCAGATGTAATCATTATGCGTAACATGATACACTCTAATACTTTGGGAAGCTTTTTATAGATGAAGATTAAAGTACTGTCAATATTAAATGCTGAAGAATTTTCTGTAGTTTCGTGTGTTTTCCATTGTTTTTGATAATGATAATGCTTTACATGTTCTAAAAATTGGAAAGGAACTAGAGTACGCATTTTATGATCACCATAGTTTGGTTTATTGTTTTGGTGATTATCATTGATATTAAAATCATCCTTATTATTGTTAGTAGTAGTAGTAATAGATGTATTGATATTCATCTTTTCACGAGTTGTAGTAAAGTTACTAAGTAGTTTATCGAGTTTATCAATTCCTGTCGAGTTGGACAGGTGAACATGATCTGATAGGGGCTCGAGCTTAACCAGATGGAAATTTAACCCATAATCAAACAACCAAGAAAACCCATCATTGTCGTTACTGTTAAAGGTTATACAGTTTTTTATAATGGGTGAGGCCATTTCCTCAATCACATCCAGGGGTAAATCTTCTGCAATGCCGTCAATGAACGAATGCGTACTCTTTTTTTTATCGGTGATAAGTTTGAGGGTTTCACATGATAGCTGTGACATCCAATAATTAATATTATAACTCGAATTTTCTATTACAATGTATTTATCTTGAATCGTATCAGTATTGCTAGTATTGTCCACGGTGAATTTTTTTTGCTTCATCTCTTTTTTAATAATCTCACTGGCTGAGTATTGCGATGATGCCTTATCGGTCCATACGACACGGAGTGATGCGTCGAGCATCTTTAACCAAAGTTCCGGAGTGACAAGAGTCCAGCATTGGGTTCCGAAAGAGCTATTATGTATGGAATATAATGGTATTTAATTAAGTTTATATCGTCTTCATTATTACCGTTGCTATTTTCCTTTTCTTCGCCACCATTATCATTATCATTATGAGGTGATGATCCTTTAATTACTACCCTCAGTCCATTCAACGAATTTAATGTAAATGAATACGAATAAGAAAATGATCGTCTTATGGGCATAACAAGATTTCTAATAGCGAATAATCTATCGCCTATTCTCTTTGTCGGTATCCAGTTTTGGATGAGGGTATGCACAGTCTTGGACGTCACGGGAGCATCGGACAAAAGCATATGATCGGACAGTATAAATTTTGGGATTGGACTGTAAACATAATCAATCATCTTTCTATTCGGCTCTATATAAAACCATGTAAGACTATTGGGAAAACATTTACAGAGACCTTTATTCTTGGCAGCGGAATCTATGGCTATCCACTGAAAGGCCAAATAGGTTATACTGTCTATAGCTTCATTGGATAATACTATTGTATTTTTAGTTTTTAATAGAGGCATTAGTACATCTTCTATAATCCACCCCATAAATGATCTAACCTGGGAAGCAACCCAAATACCGTTTTCTATAATACAATCGAAAACGGGAACCAGTAATTGCACGAGTACTGCCTCGTGAGTTATTTTCCATAATTCATGGGAGGTACCGAGTCGTTGCAACAGCATCCCGTATAGACACACGACTACGCCAATTGGAAAATCCCAGTGAGAATAGTTCCATAAACGATCACTAAATAATGATGTATTACATATACCAAACAACTTTTGTGATAATTGCAGTGTAAATTGAGTCATCTTATTCAAAATTTTTTTAACAATGTCGCTATTATTACTATTATTATTATGATAATTATTATTGTTACTATAACTTGTAGTCTGAGATGCATTACTGTCTTTTGCATATTTCTTTACATCATTTTCAAATAGTACCTTGTATAGTAACCTGACGGCAGGTTGATATCTTTCGTGACCGGCGACTTCTCGTTCTCTTATCGACTGTGGAGGATCTAGTAAATAGGATATTAATTCATTCATGGGAATGTAAGGATAATACTGCACGGGAAAACACTCGTCAAAGATGGGGCGAAAATGTACGTGTCCGTCGAAATCGCCCACTAATCTGCCTCCTCTGAAAACGGATGACCCGTTCATGGCATTAAGACCCGTAGTAACAGATGATAGGAGATTTTTTCCATCTATCTGGATATCAACTTTGATATTCTTGTGTCCGTGCTCGGCACTCTGAGATATGATTTTATTTGCATCGATGAAATTATTAAAAATGGCAATCGTATCTACCTTCCAATTTGAAGAATCCAATGTATGATTCTTGGTCGATATTTTATTCATTTTTTGTATTACATCATTGTTTGTTTTTAAGAGATTGTCCATATTTTTACCACTTGTTTTATTAGCATATATCGTTTCATCATCTATTGTGATGCCATTATTATCGTCTCTGCGTGTACCCTCGTGTGTGATTCCCGTTGCACCCTCGTGTGTGATTCCCGTTGCACCCTCGTGTGTGATTCCCGTTGCACCCTCGTGTGTGATTCCCGTTGTACTCTCTTGTGTGACCCCAGTTGCACCTCGTCTCTCGCGTGTTTCTATTTCGCCTCTGTGTATATTCTCAATAATCAGACACGATACTAAAAAGTCAACTGTCTTAAACAGATTTTCTTTTTTTGTAACACTCTTAATATCAGAATAACTTGTACCACCGCCATAATCATCAATCTCATCACCACCATCATTATTATTATTATTATTATTATTATCATCATTATAATTACAATTTTCATCCAAGAGAGTATAGCTTAGATAAATCCTGCGTCAGCATTAACGGAATGGGTTTTTATCGTATTCTTCACCGTACGAGTAGTAAAAAGTTTTTATCAATATGAATACAACCATAATTTTCTTCTTGTTTATGGTAAGATATGATATCTTTAATCTTTTCTATAGAGTGGTGATTTTGATAGAGACCCTTTTCAATCATGAGTATTATATCGTTATCGATTAAATCATGTTTACGTTTTTTATATTTGTCTGTTGTTGAAAAATTATAGTTTGTCTTACCAGAATACAATGGAGATGTTATGACAAGATGAGTTCCTTTAAGTCTGAATATGACTTGTCTCTTTAGACGAGTACTAAACAACTTGTATGTCGAGAGTAATGCATTGTGATCTAGTACAATGTCCAAAATATCAAGATGTGGATAGAAGACAGCTTCCGTATCAAGGATCATAACGATATTGTGTTTTGATACCCAATCTTCGAAAGTGACACTAAAGACATCATACCAAATCTTGTAACCCCTCATGACCCTTTAATGAAAAATATATTCTTCCCGATTCTGTTATTTCCCATTCGTTTGGTTGTAAAATGATTATTGTCGGTAGAACGGATTTGATATATTCTAGTCTATTTTTTGTATTTTGAATAATGTCTTTAGAGAGACTATCATCACTGTTCGCGTGATTGTTTAATGTCTCGAATCTAAACTTGATCAACTCGGTTAGACTAAAAGTTGATAAAGACTCGTTAGTAATATGATTATTTGTTTCAACTATAATAATTTTGGGCCATATATCTATATACTTGATGGTTTGTTTTAAAGTTGTTTCATCCGTTATAGTGCCACAAGTATTTAATTTGAATTCGAGGGAAGAAGTATCAATCAGATTAAGAGCCGCATTATAGTTGTGTTGGTGAGAGGCGTTATCATAATATGCAATTTCATGAAGTTTATCAACATTTAATTCGACTTTTTCCACTGTAGGCATTTTTGATATTCTACGCGTATCAAAAATGATATATATATATATATATATATATATATATATATATGCTAGTTATTATCAACATGAAACATTCCTATCGAGTATTATACAAATTGTTATTTAGATTAATGTTTCTTACTTGTTCATAATACAGTATTAATCGATACAATACAACACTCCAACAAAATAGGTTAAGAGAGATTATAAAAATCATAAATAATTTATCCGTGACACTGCTAGCTTTATCCTCTTCTATCATGTAGGCAATTTCTTTGTACATTGGACCCATAAAAAAATTTACATTGTCATTAAAGTCTGAAAGGATTGTCTTATTATTATTACTTTGTTTCTGTTCTTGTGGTACATTTAACGTTTCTTTTGCGTTACTGGTATCCATTGAATATAAATATATAAATATAAATATATGTATACATATATATACATGTAAAATGGATTAATATATCTATTTCAATTGTTTGTCAAATATTACACATTTAATAGATTTGAATAATACAAATCTTTATTTATATATATATATATATATATATATTTGTTTATATGAAAAAGTAGAAACTAAAACTTATACATAACAATAAATTATTGTTGTATTCATGTTCATACATATATATTAAAAAAACAAATACATTATGACAGACAAGACAAAAGCTTTAAAAGCAAATACAGACAATGATGTAGATATTATATTAACCGATAAAGATAAAGAGAAGTTAAATAGAACATATTCCATTGATGATGTTACACATCATAAAGATACTTCTTATTCATCTCTAAACAAATATAATGAATATGAAAATGTATATCTTGATGCAAGAGAAAAAGAAAAGAAAATGGACAATAAAATTATAAGCAATAACCTTGTACACAAAGAGGAGAATCTAACAAAAGAAGAAAATGTATCATTGAACACTAGTGATACAAATAGTACTACCATTAATAATAATAGTAATATTAATAATGATGTACATAAAAATGTGACATTTCTCAATACCAATACCCCTGACCCTGTAATGTTAAACAATGCAACGGAGTAATGTGAATGTTGACAATGAAAAAAAATTAAAGAAACTGCATCTCATTGATATTGTCAAGATGGCATATATCCAAAAGAAAAATAAGGATAAGGATAATATGAAAAAGGGTCAGAATACTACCACCGAATGTTATCATTCTAGTAATGTTTCTTCTCAGAAACAAAAATCATTTAATAATATAGACCATGTTAATTGTGATAACATGAAAAAGGATACAAAAGAGCAAGAAAAAATGAATTGCTTTAAATGTTTTATATGTGTTTTTAATCGACTTCTTAACTTTCTTGAAGTTTTGATAAAAAGTAAGTTTAAATCAGTAATTTAGAAAATTACATGTTTTCAATAATTTTATGATATCAATAAAAGACAAATAATTTACGAGGTGTTTTATTATATAGTCTTTCCTACTACAACTACAGCAGTATTATGAAAAAAAAAAAAAAAGTACACACAATTTCCAGCCTCCTAGAGGGTTGGGTCCACCTTTTCCTCTTTCTATGCGTGCCCGTAAAAATATTTTATAATCGGTATCTTCTCCTGGAGTAAAGATAATGTTGTTATTGTCTAATGTTAATGACAATGTGTTGTGTTTCAACATATTTGATGTACTTTGAGCGCTTATAGTTGATAGAGCTCACATTTCTATCATCCGTATCTTTACTTGGAATCCTGCACATATGGCTCTGAACTATAATTTCGATTAGATACTCTTCATGTGTCTCCTCTATATCTTCAATATTGTATACAGTACTTAGATCTTCAATTCGGTATACATTACTTATAAACGTGTTTACAATAAAGTCCTTTTTATGAGTAACACTAGTAATATCATTAGAAGATCCTATATTAGCTGGTTCTATATGCCATGGAGTATGGGGCTTCATAATATCATCAACTTCTGAGTTATTTATTGGTTTTACAGTCGTCTGATTTGGGTTACTGCTTTGAAATGAAAACTTATAATCTTTAACATGATACTCATGTTTTTTGTATTTCAATCCCAATCCGTCATCAGTCGATTCAATATTTAAAATATATCTGTGTAAATTATCGTTGTATGATTTATGAACTTTTTTCCCTGAACCATATATTTCTTTTAGCATTAGGCTATAACTTTCCAATTCTGTATTAAAATCTTTTAATTCTTTACTGATATTAGCAATTTTCTGATCATGACCGATGCATAATTCCTTAGACGAGAATATGGCATGATGATTTCCTAAAATGAAAAACAATAAAAGAGTAATAACAATACATCCAATAGGTATACAAAACATGGTTACGAACGTATCCATGATAAATAATGGGTTCAAATATAATCCTAATAGTGATAATAATAATAATAGCAATAATGTAAAGATGAATGTAAAATTACTTACAATCTTATTTCTTCCTATCTTACTAAAGTAACAATATCACTTTAACACTATCTAAAAATTCTTGAACGTATACCGATTCGATAGGGTTACATCCTATAGTTTCATACAATTTTTTTATAGTAAAATATTTTTTGTTGTGAATGTTACTAATACTGATTTTGGTAGGATTTATAGACAATGCTCTTACTAAACAAGTATTTGATTCTAACATTTCTTTGCGAGTTCTTTCATCCATAAATAATGAAGTAAACAACACATTTTAGAAACGATCATGTTACTTTCGAGTCTATCATCCTTATATTCTTTGATAATATTATCATTGTTGTTATCATTATTATTATTGTTACTCGAACCATCACCATTATCATTGTTAACATCATCGTCATGGGTAGACCATTTTAATAAAGTTCCAGATATAATTGGAAACGAGAAAACACCATGAGTGTTTTCTTTTTCTTGCTATTAACATAACCCAAGCATATATACCATTCTGGAAATCGACGACGGCTGTTTTCTGATGGAGAACCCATACGTCAACCATTACCGGAAAAGATAATGAAAAACCCATATCAAGATTATTACTATAACCGCATAATTTTTCTCTAATACCCATACTACAGTTTGGACAATTATCTCTTAGTCTTTTGTCAAACCACAGTTCGAGGTGTCGCATAACTTGTATAAAAGGTTTATCATAATGTATGCCAGGATAGTTTACTTTTCCAGATTTTAAATGTTTTATAAAAAAAATTTTTGGTAAATATATTTCAAAAAATTGCTTGATATCTATATTTGATACTTTTATAACAATTATCATAGAATAGGGCATTTCTGACAAAAGGATGGGTGTAGTTTGTATGGCATTGAGCACATCCCGATATAGGTATAATGATGCCATTTTTATCAAATCTGTAGAACCCTGTATACAATGTGCCTGTAAAATTAAAATGTTGAGTTTTTTTATAGAATTGATTAGCTCATTACAATAATCCATTTATTATTATTATTATTATTATTTTGTTATTATTCTAGTTATCTAACAATGAATAATTCAAATATACCCTATACATGTGTCTGTTTATATATATATATATATATATATGAAAAAAGTTACCACACACCCTCATACTATACTTCCTTTTCTTAATTTTTCTTTTTTTTTCTCTATTCAATACAACTGAGATACATATTTGACTTGAGAAAGACATGTGTTTAATATTTTGTTAATTTCCTTATTGTTATCCATAAAACATGTGTTTGATATATATTGATTTATATTTTGCTCTTTGAAAAATCGAATAGTTTCACTTCTAGCGGTCGATAACCACATGTCCATAAGAGATTTTTTAGGATCATTATGGTAACTTTTACCATTGCCACTTTTATAAAGTAACAAGTTGTATCCTATAGGAGAAAAGAGATAGTTTTTTTGAAACTTTAAATTATATATCTGTTTTATGTATAACAGAATCAAATCAACGGTACGGGCAACTCTTTTTAATTCGCTTATAGTATTAGCACTGGAACATAGACATAAAACAAATACTTTTCTTTTTTTAATTCGAGGTATCCAACAAATAGAAGATTTTAATATATGTTCTTTTATATTATTTTCATCCAATCTCTCTTTCCTATTAAAAATAGGGAGGATCACATTCTATACATAGTAATATTGATTCTTCTTGTCCTCTTTTGTTTGGTTTTGTCATCTTAAAAAAATATTATCAATGTATTATATAATTTCTCTCTTCAAACTCTAGTTTATTAGATATTTGCTTATTTACATTCATATCAAGTAATGCTCTCGTTTGCATTGTCATTTGCATCGTTAAGGGAAAAGGAACCCTGTCACTCTGGCAGGCAAATGGATATCGAGCAGATCCGTTGGTCATCGATATTGGATTACGAGCTTCTTTGTCGGTATACGCAAAGCTAATCAGACCATCGACTCCATAATGTGACAAGAGGGAATATTTAATCAGTAGAGATTGGTGTACTTCTCTAAAACCTCTCACGGCTAATCGTTCGAAGGGCTCTTGCGTTCTCGCTCTGATTCCTTCGAGAGTAGTCGTCACATTATCACCCAGTGGTGATTTGGTAAAAGGATGATACCACGCTTCTATTCCTCGCGTTAACATGCCTTCAGCGGGGGTCTGTCCACATTCAAAACCGCCCATATATGGAGTATTGATATTGTACGTGTGTATCATTCTCATGGGAAGCGGAGATGTTTCTCGTCGGGTCCCTTCAACAGTGTGATCATTGTTAGACGTTTTAATATTACCCATGACGGGCGTTCCATACATGGCTACAATACCTTTAGGACCCTCGTGCCATGCAGAGAATGTATCGGCACATATCGTATTGGGGGAGACTCTACAACTAGATTCGTAGAAATCTATGAGTCGTTCATGAATGAATTTTCCGTTTGCGTCTTTTATCATTAAATACTGAGGCTCACCTTGAAGTACATTGTACTCCCAATCGTCCCTTTGGAGAATAGTATCGCTATGGTAGTCTAATGGTCGTGGAAACGATATAGACGATAATGGTGCAACATAGTCATAGGGTACTATGGGTTCTCTGGCAAAGAACTGTGTAAAAGCTGAATTGTTTCTCGTGGCTGTGAACCGATTAGCGGCGACCGGTAATTCATAATTTTTTGTTTTTATATTTTGTAAAATGTTAAACCGATCTTCTTTTGTAATTGCATCAGTAACCGATGGGTCTCTATTCTGAATTCTCAAAAGAGCATACATTAAGGGCAGGTGATGTCTGGGTGTTGATCGACAAAACAAATAGGGAGAGAACCTATTCCCTCTACTCGGTGTCGCAGCAACTTCTTTCCTTTTTCCATTCTCCTTTTCAGGACAATATATATCTGTTAAACATTTACATTTTTGTTTAGCGGCCTCCTCCATTAGATAAGTATATACATCCTTATTTTGGGAGGGTAACTTTATAACCATCCGCAAAAGATTCATTTCATTTAAATCATTATTGGCGTGAACAGTGTTCCCGTGTCCAAAAGAACGTGGCGACAATAGGGTCACATACTGGTTTAGGGAGCCCGAGGACGGATACCCTGCATAACCTCCTAGTTCGTATTTACTACAGGGGGCAGAGGCAATACCTTGAAAGAGATCACCCGATGTATGTGGATTACTCCCCCAATCTTTGAATAGTATTGCCGGTTTATTAGTAAAAAAATATCTCGAACAGAAAGGTCTCATTCTGAAAAAGGATTCTGCCAAATTTAAAGACGGCACTAAACCATCACGTCTTCCCGGAATCCAATTGTTTATATATTTAGAGGGAAAATCGACGACATCATCGCGAAGGGCGGGGGGATTATAAATATTGTCCTTTTCTGCCAATGAAAGATCGACCAATTCGTCCTCAAATTTGGCGTACTTATTTTGAAAGTCGGTTAGAGACGTTTTACTCAAGCCAAATGAATCATTCCGTTTGGAAAATCTCAATTCTTCGGGTAAAGTAGCAACAGGTATATCTTGAGGTAGGGCTAATGTTGAGAATCCGGTATTATTCCATATAACATTTTCTGCACCAAATACAGATGTATCAGTAAAACTGTATGTTTGATGATGGGGTCCAATTTGATTATTAGAAAATCCGCTATTGTCTTTGCCTCCTGGCAATGAGAATCCCGTATACAAGCTCGTTTGGTTGGCCACGAGATTTTGGGCGGTAGGATATTTCGTATATTTTATTTTAACCTCTCGGTTCGTAGCGCTCTCATCGACAGCGCGTGCTCGGCCGTCGTCTATTTTATAGTGATCCACAAGACATGGTAAGTTAACGGAAATCATCTCTTCCGTCCATTTTGTGTTGAGAGAACTCGTTCCCGAACCACATACCGTTGTTGGTTGAATGAATAAACCACCTAATAAATCAACGCGGGCTTCAGAAAATTGACTATCGAATAAGTGTTGCCAGTTGTCTTCAGAAATATTATTCTGAATCATGTGAGGGAACATGGAAATAATGTTATCGGGAAAGGCTAAATTTTTCTTTTGTGTTGAACAAAAATAT
Organism: Penaeus japonicus; assembly: GCA_017312705.2. Taxonomy (NCBI): domain Eukaryota; kingdom Metazoa; phylum Arthropoda; class Malacostraca; order Decapoda; family Penaeidae; genus Penaeus; species Penaeus japonicus. Next base: position 158,338 of record BOPN01002310.1, on the reverse strand, counting down.
CTAAATAAACGTTCGATAGGTGTGTAACCAATAGCCCAGGCCGTGGGCCGCGAGTGGGAGTGTCCCGTTAGACCTCCCAATCGCTGCGTGGGTGCCTCTCGGGGCAGACGAGCCGAAGATGGGTCGTTCTCGTAGTCAGTATAACACTTGTCGTGAAAAAAGGGCACGACAAAAGCTGCTGCACACACTCCGGGGTCATTTGTACTCATCATTTGAGTTAGAGGATTGTCTCTGTCCATGTTTGTAACTTTTTGGAGAAAACATGATTCCCTGTTAATATCACAATTTTTCGTTGACAATTCACCGCCTCTCTTGTATACACCACCAGGATAATATCGGCCCGCTGAAGCGATCATTCCTACAGCATGCTCTAAAGATACTCCAACACCAGGTATACCTGTAGTTGATGGGGGTACCATTTTTAGCGATCCGTTAGGATGGATGGTATCATAATCTTTGTTCGGTACAGATCCAACAATAATATTATTATCGTTCCATAGATCACCACCCCAAATGTGCGCCGGTACTCCTCCCGTGCCCAAAAACGGACTTACACCTCCGATAGAGTAAGAAGCTCTCTGCTCATATTGATTTTTATTACTATTACTAGCAGCAGTAGGTAAAGAAGAAGAGGAAGAATCGTTAGTGACACATTCTGTTTCTATAACGGATACCCAATCTCCTCCACTGGTAACCCCTCCTCTCCTAACGAGCCCTCCGGTCATAAGATGACCTCCATTATTATCTTCTAGTCTGAAGGACGAGTCATTACCATTCTCTGTATCATCGTAAAACACATGAACCGCAAAACTGTAACCAAAAGCAGATACTTTTGGGTCTACCCCTGGTTTGGGTATACAAGTATCCATACCTTCTAATATTTCATCTTTAAAAACGGACAAACCTTGAACCATATCTATAGAATAGTCTGTAGATAACCCTCCCTTTGTAATAGAATCAACAACTTCGAATAAACTGACTTGAGTCGCGGGATTACAGACACATCGGACAGTCCCGGTGACGCCGTCGGTTACGGTCACGGGACAAGCGAGTCCCTGTCGTCGTCCTCCTCCCTTTTGACACGTTGGTAAATTAGTTATAGGATCTTTGATCGTGATGTAGCCTTCGGCACATCCACATCTTAGCAGTTCAGCTTCTCCGACAATATCAAAGTTGATATCATCCACACATTGTACAAGAGTATTTTTCAGAGGGTGTATAGGATAACCCACGCCTTCGCCTCCACATAAAAGAATATCGTCGCAGTTCATAAAACTTGCCGCCAAAGGATCTGCTCTGACCAATTGTATATTTTTTCTAACAATTCTATCATCTTTACATGTCGTCGTTTTCGTCACAACTGTTTGCTCGATACGTAAACCATTATCATCATTTACATGATCATAATCTCCAATGACACCCACCACAATATCTGTGGTGTAATGATTAATTTTACTGTTCAATTCATCACTTTTTCTTGCCTTTGGTACACATATACCGATTTTTCCCTCTATACTCGTTTTATTAGTAACTGTAGTATCATCATTATTTAAGAAATAATCGATATTAATATCTTCTGTATGGCTATTGTTATTATTGTTAATTGTGAAGCTATTCATCAAAGTATTAAATTTGGATAAATGAGATGCTTCTAAACATACCCCCCCTCCAATGGTATCGCATACCTGACATTGTGAAATATAATTTTTAGATGACACATCAGCATTACAATATACTAAAGTGTTGTGACAATCTATAGACGCAAAATTGTTGACGACATTCTCTCCTGGAAGAAACCCACCGATCGGCTCCACGATACTATTCTCTCTTTGAGTTATTTCGTAAGAAAAATTAGGATCGTAAGGATTTGGTATGTTTCCAACATATTCATACTTGTCCGACATTGTTTTTTGTTTGGGTTTTCGTTATTAATATTTTGGTTTGTTCATAGAATATAATACAAGGGTATTTATTATAATATTACCGATAATCAAATAAATTTATTTAGTTTCTATAAATTAAATGTTAATTATTTAAATAAATCTTTTTAATAATCATTAAATTAAAGGAGTATAAGATTAATTTCTATAATTTACATTTATTTTATTTTATAAGAATACATCTACACAACTATTTACCAAACATTTTACTGTTCAAATATGATTAATAATGGTTAACCATTAATTTTAGACGTTGAAACAATCATTCAATTGAGTGGCAAGTTAGCATCGGAAGATGATTGTACTATCTGATCGTGATTCTCGCTTGTATTTCTTTCAAACAAACATTAAATTTTTATTCTTTTAGTAGCTCAGTTTCATGAAATTATCAATAAATCATTGATATCGATGAATACATTGGACTAGTAATAAAACGCTAAACATGTTTTATATCTTTATTTTTTTTAAAGTCGACTTTAATGCAACACTAATTTTGATGACATTATCAGGTTCATACGGGAAATCTGATTGTACGAATAAATCTCCACATGTTTATAATCTTTTATGACCATGAAAAATTCTTTCTTAGTTCTTGTTTCATTTTGTATACAACAGGAAAAATTAAATAAGGCTTCATTAATATTTCTTTTATGTGCAATAGTAGATAACAATGTTGATATGTAAGTTTTTTTGATAAATTTTTGGTGCTTGGTAATACTCATTCTCTTATCGATTAGAATAGAATTTTTATTTAGAATTATGATAATAACATCTGCTTGAGAACGAATAAACTCCTTGCTCTCTTGTATATTACAAGAAGATATGATACCTTTTACAATGTTATACATCTTATAATTTTTTTTCTTTCTTTAATATATACATATACACATCTATATATACAAATATTTTACTTGTATATATATTTATTCAATAGCCTTAAAGTAGTCAATGTTGAAAGATGTGGAATTATTTTGGCGACAACTGTAGATTTAGACTGATCAGATAATTCGTTCATCCCCTGTATTGTATCCAGTTCCAAGTAATAGAATATACTATTATGAGGAATTGTCTTTAGGTTTTCTTCTTTATAATGGGATATATATACATATAGTATATAACCTAATAATAACCAGTACAAAATCATACAAATTCCCATTTTGTAATATACATATATATATATTACTATATATATATAAAATTCATATAGTTATATATAATATATTTATAGAGTTGTTTCTGACAACTTGCTAAATCATAAACAGATTATATGGTATACGATTATGATATCATAATCTCATAATCATACAATGATCTCAGGTATAGATGAATTTATGGTTTATTAACCAACACTAACCATTCTGAATTGTCTTTTTCTATTTTCACACCATTCTTGAATAGTTTCAATATAATAAGTAAATCTAACATTATCCTTTTTTAAAATGGAATTGACATCAGATTCATATAATCCCTCAATTTTTGAATTCATATATTTTAATTCTTTTAGAATATATCTTAAAGAATTATTTGTTGTGGAACATACTTCATTCATTCTATCTTTCCATTTGTCAATTTGTAAACGAGTAGCATCCATTTGATATTTTATATATTCAGAAATTACATTATGTTCACATATAATAATATCTTCTATACGTTCATGATCGCTGGGATCCAATGTTGTATTCGCGCTTATATTATTAAGCGAATTAAGTATTTCGGATCTTATTTCAAAAGTCTTAGAAAATGGGATTATTAGTGGATTTAATTCATTATCATCATCACCATTACCACTTTCGCTTTGAACATCATCCATCTCAATATCATTTCTACTATTAGAAATTAAATTTCCTTTAATAGTGTTAAAGATGGCTGTAAAATCATCATTAGTTCCTTTCCCACGCATTAAAGTGTTATTAAGTACAGTTTTGAAATTATTAAATTTTTGCAAATAATCGTCTTTAACCGTGATGGGATCTAAAAGTTTCTCGATGTCAGAATTAAATTTGCCTATTAATAAGTTTAATTTTTTTTGATATAGGGTGAGTTTTTCCATATCATGTGACTCCCCCATTTTGGTATAGTATTATTGAATTTATTTAATATTTTATACTTTACATGTATCCATATATAATTATATTTACTTTATATATCGATATTTATGTATAACTAATTCGTATGTAATATATGGTTATCGAATCTGACTTTTTTCTCTGCTTTGTTCTTAGTAGGTATAGTGGTTTATTTTTTCCAATAATTTTGAAGCATATTTGTGTGATGACTACTATTACAGTATGAAATATTTGACTTTATCATAGATATATTATTAAATTCGTTATATATAAAATCTAAAATTGTATTCGCGATTAATATTTGTTCATTTATCCCTTTATGTAAATTGTTACATTTTACAGTGATTTTTTTTATTGCTTTATTAATATCATCTACATTTCCAAACGATACTCCGCTATTAATTTTTTTCTGAATATTATTTATCTTAGTGCATATATCATTGTAATATGTTTTAAAATTAGGATAAACAATTGATAATCTTAACAATGTATTGAGGCTGTCTTTGTGTCTTTTAACATCATTTGCATCAGTTACCATATATTTTTCAATTACTGCATCCTTATCGTGTTTATGCAATTTCATGGTCTCTGACAAATATATTTTCTTTATTCCATGTATACACGTGGACATTTGATCGATATAGTTTTTCTCAAAATGATAATAATTCTTATTCAAGGCGGTATGCATAGATTCTATAAATAATGATAATATATTAAGACTATCTTTAATTGGGTAAACGTTAGTATCCATTTTGATAGTTAATGATAGACTTTTAATTTCGTCAGAATGAAATATTATAAAGCATATTAATATTTATTTATACAAGTTTATAATTCATTTTACTTTAATAGTGTCACTGTTTTTTTTAGATTCATCCTTGGCGGTCTCGGTATCGTCATCGTCATTGTTCCACTCTTCCATTTGATCCTGCAACATTTGCGAGAGTCGATTGGCCGTATCGAGAGCGTCGCGATCGCGCTGCATGGCCTTGTAGTCGCGCTTGGCGGTCTTCATGCTGTGCTTCAACAGCGATGCGGTCGCCTCCTGAATCCGATCGTCGCCCGCGCTGTGAGCCTGCGTGGTCAGAAACTTTCTCACGCTCGCTATTCTCAGGTGCGGCAGGCCGTATCGCTGGAAGAGCTTCCGCATGAACCGCTGAATGTTGGCCAGCGAGAAAGGATTACCTCGGCTCGTCGAGAATACGTAGTCCGACTCCCAGTTCCTTTGGCGAATAAAATTGACCAGCATGTTGTAGTCACTCGCGGGCAGTCCGATCTGGTAGGGACCGTACAGCGACGACGTCTTGTGTTTTTTTACCTTGACGATGACGCCGTCGGACGTGTCGGGCGTGTCGACCGCCTCCAGCACCTCGCTGACGAGTAGGTTTCGCACGACTCCCGTCCTCGCTCCCGCCCTGATGATCAGGGGCCACGCGAGTGCAGCGTGGATCAGGTCGGTACTGTACTCGGCCAGGGTCTCTCGCGGGCGCTCGATCAGGCCGTTCACGACCTCCCTATGCTTCGAACAGCGGATCAGGGGTCCCATCTCGCCGATCGTGGGCACGTACTCGGCCACCTTCCTGTTCATGTTCTCCACGTCGCCCTTCCTGCGGCACAGCTTGGAGTAGAAGGCGTGCTCGCGCTTGGTCAATTCGCACAAGGGATAGTTGCCCTCGGCACACGCCCACTCGAGGAAACGCTTGAGATGTCCCAGAATCACGTTAATGCTCATATACTTGTAGCGCCGCTCCAGCGCGGCGTACAATAGCTCGTAAGATCGCTTGACCGTCCGGTGTTCGATCAAGTTCATAACGGTCAGCGAATGCCGCTCCAGGATCTCGATCACCAATCGCATGTTGCGCAGCATGCCTCGCCCGTCCACGGTCAGTCCTCCCCTCGACTCGTAACCGATCCACGCCTGCACCGCCAGCGGGATGTTGACCAGGCCCTCTCTCCTCGTCCGGTTCGCCTGCCTCCGAGCCGCGGACGGAGCGAGGAGACGCTCGGCGTTCATGCCGAGCGCCGCTCGGTACTCGTCGCTGCCCGGCTCTAGTCCGTGCATGTTCTGCAGGTGACATTTCATGTGCCGCACGCTCCTGCCGCAAATGTTACAACTGCTCGAACGGGGGCCGGCGGCGACAGAGGCGTGTTGCGACGATCTCGCTTCGCTGTATTTTATCTCGAGCTCCCTTCCCGTTATTTTGTGCACGTCTCTCAGATGCCTCTTTAATTTTACATATTGCTGCAGAGGAAAAAAACAGATGAACAGCTAAATTTTAAAAAACACCACAACAACATGATAATGAAATAAGAATATATCCTTTATATTAATTATGTCCTATATTTATATAAATATAATGTGAATATCTCGTATATAAGTACTCTTACCTTGTAGCAAATGAAGCAAATCAACTTATCAGGATCCATTTTTGGTCCATTTAATATGTCTTTTACCTGCTTCATTCTATCATTCGGTACTATATTTCTGGACATTGCCTATAAAATATATTACATATTTATAATAATATTATAAATATAAACAACGATATTAACACTATAAACAACGAAATCAATACTTGGTTTCAGTTAAAGTAAAACATATCTCTTACAAATACTCTAAGCCAAATAAAATTAACCTTTATAAAATCCTTTTCTTCTTTTTCTTTTTCGAAAGGTAAAGTTCATCCGTTGTCGATGAATGAAAAAAAACTAAGCCGCGCACTCTCGGAGACAACAACTATAATGAATTGTTTACAAGAAGCTAATGTCTGACATTGACTAGGTTGTCCATATATTTTTTTTTGACCTCACATAATTACGAATATAATGGATTTTTTTTATTCGCGTAACTATGTAACGTGACTGATATCCAATAAATGATTGTTTAGGTATCCTATTTAGCTCGACTATCCATTTTTGGTCTATTTAATATTTTCTTTACCTGCCTCATGCTATTATTTGGTATTACTTTCCGAACATTGCCTCTAATATATATATATATATATTATTAAAAAAGTACTGAAAAATCAAACCTACATAAACAATTATATACATAGTCAAATAAAACTAACCTTTATAGATTTCTTTTTTTTTCCTCTTTCTTTTTCGAAAGATAAAGTCCATCCGTCGTCGATGAACGAAAAAAAACTAAGTCGCGCACTCTTGGAGACAACACCTATAATGAATTGTTTGCTAAAAGCTAACGTCTGACATTGACTAGGTTGTCCATATTTTTTTTTACCTCACATAACAACGAATATAACGGACTTTTAATTAGCGCAACTATGTAACGGGATTGTTACCTAGTAAATGATTGTTTAGGTATCCTAATTAGTCCGACTATTGAATGAGGGTATTAACGATAAACAACTACTTATAATCTTTCACAGTTGAGCACATGTGATTGGTTGAAGTTTGAATTGTAAAGTATAACTAACTTTCTTATACCCTGTATTATATTACGCTGATTTACTTTTAATGTTTTTCATATCATAATTACTACATAGTTATATTTATTTCATTTATTTTTTTATGAATATTAGACTATTAATGAATATGTTATTATTAAGAAAGGTTTAATGATTGAAGTTGGTATTTTATCTTTGATAAGATTAATGAGGGTATATCAATTTAAGATGTATATCTGATTATATAATTATAATCCACAGAGAATACTCCTTTTCATTCTATTATTAAAAGTTTATGATAATATATGTTTCTATGTTGAAATATCCAAATTATTTATCATAAAAAATAATCTGAAAAATTAACTTGTCTATTTTTTTCAATGTCCAAAAATTTACAAGATGAAATGTCCATTTTTTTTTTCAATGTCCAAAAATTTACTAGTTGAAATGTCCATTTTTTTTTAATGTCCAAAAATTTACAAGTTGAAATGTCCATTTTTTTTTTCAATGTCCAAAATTTTTCAAGATGAAATGTCCATTTTTTTTAGTTGAAATGTCCAATTTTTTTTTTCAATGTCCAAAATTTTTCAAGATGAAATGTCCATTTTTTTTTAGTTGAAATGTCCAATTTTTTTTTCAATGTCTAAAAATTTACAAGTTGAAATGTCCTTTTTTTTTTAGTTGAAATGTCCATTTTTTTTCAATGTCTAAAAATTTACAAGTTGAAATGTCCTTTTTTTTTTAGTTGAAATGTCCATTTTTTTCAATGTCCAAAAATTTACTAGTTGAAATGTCCATTTTTTTTCAATGTCCAAAAATTTACTAGTTGAAATGTCCATTTTTTTCAATGTCAAAAAAAATTACTAGGTGAAATGTTTATATTGGACTAATGTCCATATTTTTTTCAATGTCCAAAAATTTACTA